>VWYH01004460.1:223181-285043 GCA_013399365.1 Pampusana beccarii | reverse complement strand
GTTGCTCCAGGGGAGGTTGAGGTTGGATCTGGGAACAATTTCTTCCCCAAAGGGCTGTGGGGCATTGGAACAGGCTGCCCAGGGCAGTGCTGGAGTCACCATCCCTGGAGGGGTTGAACAGACACGGAGATGAGGTTCTCAGGGACATGGGGTAGTGCCAGGGTTGGGTTAACAGTTGGACTCAGTGATCTTCAGTGTCTTTTCCAAGCAAACTGATCCTATGATTCATTTGGAGCCTATTGGGTCTACTGTCAAAGTAAGGCAGTGATCCATGGAACAAACCCCCACCTGGCCTTACTGAAGGAGGTGACTTCACTACAGTGAATAAAACTGCTGCAGCTTTTCTCAGAGGAGGCTGTGAAGATGCTTTTCAGTGAACACGAGTCACACCATGCATCCAACTCCCACTTCTTGAACTCTTGGCTCTGGGGACCATGAGATGGCGCAGTTACCCTGGATATCAGATCATAGCTGGCTGCATGCTGGCCAGGTGTCTTCCCAAAATATGTTTGCTCATCAGCTGCGTAACTTCAACCATGTTTTAAGCAGCTTCTGCTTTATATGCTGTATAGCTACATCACCTAACCCCTATTTTTTTACCTTCCCAGGGAGTCAGTGAGGTTCTCTGGGACAAGAAAGAGCAATCAAGCGTGTTGTGCTCTCCTCTTAGCAAATGTGCCCCTTGCAGGGGTCCCTTTCCTCTCCTTTTCTTAAACAGGACTTTAAACTATTGGCAAATACATTTTATGTTCCCGCTCCCGGAAAGCACTACAAGGACATTGCTTGTTTTACCAGTGGGGTGGCAGAATCTAAAACAACAGACACAGACCACATGGCAGAGGGTGTCGGTGCTGGGTGCCCTCCCTCTGAGAAAAGATCTGAGAGCTACGTCCTGTTTGGAGATTGTGTCCAGTGCTGTCAGGTGCTCTGACTGCTTTCCACGGAGGGGGGCTGCGTTTAAACTGAAAGAGGGGAGAGATTTAGATCAGATGTAAGGAAGAAATTCTTCGCCATCAGGGTGGTGAGGCACTGGGACAGGCTGCCCAGAGAAGCTGTGGATGCCCCATCCCTGGAGACATCCCAGGCCAGGTTGGATGGGGCTTTGAGTAACCTGAGCTGGTGAAGATGTCCCAGCTCATGGCAGGGGGTTGGAACTAGATGATCTTCAAAGCCTCTTCCAACCCAAATTATTCTATGATTCTGTGAATCTCCCTCAAGTTCCCGGTCAGTTTGAACTAGATTTAGTTCTTTTTCTTGCTTCTTTCCCAGTGCTTGGGTCATCTCATTGTGTGCTGACAGATTACCCAAGAGGTGCTGTATTTCAGTGAAAAACCTGCATCTGCTCGCAAACTGTGACAACCAACCCCATGTAGAAAGGACAACCCGAGTCCTGAGTTTCACATGAGCTCCATCCTGGGAATAAAAATGCTTTGGGATACAAAGAGCATTTCCTCCCTGCGACACTGTATTTGCTCATTCAATGGCTGCAGCTTCACTCAACCTACAGTTTGCCTTCAAAAGGTCCGGTGAAGCTGAGTCGGGTGGATCTTCTTCAGCTCCTGGCAGTCAGCGTGGCCATAATGTGCATGTGGTGTAACACGCATGGGTGCAGTATGGTGCTGTGTAAGCACCCATATGGGAAACACACCCCGTCAGTAGGTTTTTGGTATTTATTCCCTAGAGCACTGCTGATCCTGAGCATGATATGGTGTCAACTCACCCTCCTGCTCCACAGGCGCATTTCACTAGGTCTATAAATGCCCCCACAATGCGTCAGGCTCTGATTCTTATCTCCTGTATACTTGAGAGATCAAAACAGCCATAGAAAGGCTTCTTCAGACTCTGTTGCGAGTGCCCCAGCAACATTCCAGGACAGAAGAGGAGTTCCACGCTCTCCTGGGCAAGCACCACGCCGGCACCATCTCCTCCCTTGGCCATGAGGCTGACCGGAAAGCCCAGTGGGTGCAGACGCTGCCTTTGGCTCCAAGGAGAGAGGGGAAAAGCGACCCATGTAGAGAAAGGAGCAGAAGGGAGACTTGTTTGGGCATGCCCACCTCTACTGAATTGCGGTTGCAAATGCCTTCCAAGCTCTGCACAGCATCCACCATATCGCACCTCAAACAGGACCAGTGTCCCTCAGGGGTCTGTACTGGAACCAGTACTGTTTAACATCTTAATGACAGACACTGGGATCGAGTGCACCCTCAGCAAGTTTGCAGATGACCCCGAGGTGAGTGGTGCAGGTGACACACCTGAGGGATGGGATGCCATCCAGAGGACCTGGACAAGCTGGAGAGGTGGGTCCATGCGAACCTCATGAGGTTCAACAAGGCCAAGTGCAAGGTCCTGCATCCAGGTTGGGGCAAGTNGAGGGGCAGAGGAGCCCCAGAAATGATGCGAGGCTGGAACAGCTCTGCTGGGAGGACAGGCTGAGAGAGCTGGGGTGTTCAGCTGGAGAAGAGAAGCTCCGGGGAGACCTTAGTGCGGCCTTTCTGGATTTAAAAGGGGCCTGTAAAAAGATGGGGACAAATGTTTTAGCAGGGCCTGTAGTGATAGGACACAAGGTAATGGTTTTAAATTAAAAGATGGTAGACTAGATATGAGAAAGAAATTTTTTACACTGAGGGTGGTGAGAGCCTGTCCCGGGTTGCCCAGAGAGGTGGTGGATGAACCATCCCTGGAGACATCCCAGGCCAGGCCGGACGGGGCTCTGAGCAACCTGAGCTGGTGAAGATGTCCCTGCTCATTGTAGGAGGCTTGGACTAGGTGATTTTTAAGGCTCCTTCCAACCCAAGCTTTTCTATGGTTCTGTTATTTTAACAAGGGTTAGCACAGAAAAGTGCTTTAGTGGTACAGGTTCACACTACAAACACCACACTGAAGCAGTCAAGCCAGGAGCCTGGCTTTCCTCTCAGCACCTCAGGAGCCCAACTAAACCACCATGAAATCCAAATCTCCCTTCAGGGGTGCCCTCCTCCATCCGTTGGATGCCCAGGGCTCCTGAATGAACACACTTCAGGGCATAATTAATTATATTTCTCATTTTCTTCAGCTCCCAATATTGCCCCCTTCCTTCCCTCAGTAGCCTGCATGATGCTGGTTCCCACACCAGCTACCCAGAACCTGCTGGATCTCAGCTTGGGTGGGCTGAGATGTGGAGACGTGATGCTTCCAACCCATTGTTTCATCACTGATCTTGAGGCAGTGTGTTGGGATCAAGGATGGGGGCAACTGCCATGCAAGGACCTGGCCACCCTTGGCATCTCCTTGGGTCAAGCTCAAGCTCAAGCTCAAAGCTCAAGCTTTCCGCCACGTTACTCAGATGCTCAACTCAGGCACTGCATCCGCTTTTGCTGTTGGCTCCTGATTGCGAGCTGAGCCCTGCAAACCTACTCATTCCTCCTTGCTTACACACCGCAAGCTTTATTTGTTTTAATCAAAGGGGCCCCTGATAATTATTAACATATTTAATTATTTTTACTCTGAGTCACTTGGCTCAAGCATGGAGTGATCACAAAGATCGCTTTACTACAAAGACACAGCCCTGGAGCATTTGCACCACTGAGTAACGCCCTTTGCAGATGGAGCTCCCATTGGTGCCTGCCTCACAACCTGCCTTTCCTCCCAGTCTGAGCTGGCCCCAAAAGGAGCAAAACTGAACACATTCAGACAATTTGCAGGGCTAAGGATTTTCACGATGAGGTTGCTAACTCCAGGGCAGAGCTGGCGGGGAGTGATGCTCATCTGATCTGTGCTCCAACCCTGCAACTCATGGCGGGGTGCTACTCCATCTGCATCCCCCTAAAATTTCATCACCCCATCCAGCACCGCCTCCCCCAGGCTCGCCGGTCTTTTTTTTTACGTGGCCTCGCACCAGCAATCAGAGCACGCTGCAATTAAGGGTGTTTGTGTGAGGAAACTCATAACTCTGCACTTCCAAATGATTTATGAGGTTCCCCAGCCCAGGCTGGCCCGCGAGCTGCGATCGTTCCCAGCCCCAGTGGTTCACGGCAAGGCTACTGGGGCGGTTTGGGTGTTTTTCCTCCCCTGGTGTCCACTGGGGCTTTACAGGGAAGCTCTGCCTTTGGAAAATACCCCTTGTGGACCCCCAGGATCTGGGGGCTTTGGTTGGGGACCAGACCATGTGTCTGGGGTTTCTTTGCATCAGGGCATATCTCCACCATCCTGGGTGAGCTTGGTTCTGGCTCCCTTCTCTGTGTCCTGGGACTTTCTCCCCAAAATAAGACAGGACCCTGCAATGGTGGTTCCCACAGGACTGCCTTGGTCCTGAGCATCCGACACCCAGAAGAATCCATGTGGATGGCAAGCAAGAATTACTCGGTCCCGCCAGTGATGTGGGATTGCATTAACCAAATCTGTAGATACAAGAAAGCTGAGGGAAGGACTTGAGGATGCACAAAAGACACATTGGCAGGGCTGAGAACTGAGCAAAAATCTCCAGACACCTTAAAGAAGATCTTGGCTCTTGCTGGAATCCGTATTTAAGAATAAGTTTTTGGTTAAATGCATATATAAATGTTTATACAAAGCGAGAGAGGAAGAGGTGGAAAGAAATAAGTTTCACGAACCAAAAACTTCACTATTTTAAACAAATCAAACCTTTTAATAAAAACCAGAACACTGATGCTACTTTAAAAGGACGTAAGATAAGGGCAAGTCTCTGCTTTCCCTGGAGGGGAAAGATTGGAAAATAGTGATCAGGCTGTTCCTACTAGTGTTGGGCCCTAGCTCAGAAAGCCCTTTTTTTTTTTTTTTCTTTTGGTCTGAAGGTTTTTATCAGCGTTTTCCTTAGCTCTAATAATAGCAGCACTTCTTCTGTCTTTGCTGTTTTCACTGCAGAGAGCAGAGCTGGTTTCATGGTATGTAAAGGCTTGTCAGCACCAAAGCCCATTTCTAGTCTTGGTCAGGGCTTTGGGTGCGCAGCGACCACCCCAAAGTCCTTATGGTTTTAGTGTTGTCTTGTCTGTCTAAGTTCTTTGTGTGTGCCTCCAAGCAGCCTCCAAAAGCCACATGGTGGCAAGCTGCCTGCAAGACCCCGTATGCAGGAGGTGCATAGGGAGAGTGTCAGAAGAATAGAATCATAGGAGAACTTGGGTTAGTAGGGACCTTAAAAATTATCTAGTCCAACCCTCCTTCAATGGATAGGGACATCTTCAGCAGCTCAGGTTGCTCAGAGCCCCGTCCAGCCTGGCCTGGGATGTCTCCAGGGATGGTTCATGCACCACCTCTCTGGACAACCTGGGCCAGGCTCTCATCACCCTCAGGGGCAACAATTCCTTCCTCATGTCTGGCCTGAATCTCCTCTCTTTTAGTTTAAAACCATCATCCCTTGTCCTATCACAACAGGCGCTGCTCAAAAGTCTGTCCCCATCTTTCTTACAGGCCCGTTTTAAGTACGGAAAGGCCACACTAAGGTCTCCCTGGAGCTTCTCTTCTCCAGACTGAACAACCTCAAAGTGTTTGGAGGTGATTTTTGCTTCTGCACCTACAGGACAGGCTGGACCCTGTGATGTCCATCCAGCACCTCTCTCCAAGCACCATCCCCACCTCACACCCACTTTCCTGGGGGTGTTTAGCAGCTACAGTCCTGTTTGCTTTGAACCCAGCAGAGAAAAAGCAAGTGCATAAGTATGGGTTGAATTCGCAAGCTCAGCTTCGTCTTTACCCAGTGCAGGGAAGAGCAGGGTTTGGGAACATAAGTGCAAAAATAAGAGGGACTTTTCTTGAGAAGCATCAAGAGGAGCCATGTCTCCTGTTTGCTCCAGTCATAGCAGTTGAGCATCATCTCAGGACATGCCAGGATCCCAAAATCTCTGCATTATTGATCCTGAGTTACTTTTGATCCAGCCTGAGCTAATTCCCAGCTTGTGTGAGTGACCACGCCAGCAAAATGAAATGAAAGACCATGAGTGGTGACTCTCCCATTGCTACTGCTGTTGAGAACAGACCTGTGCCATCACTCCCCATCCCTTCTGCAAACCACCAGACAAAGATCCTTTGTTGCAAGGCCAGAGCAAGGAGGGGAAAAAACAGAGCCATTAAAGCTGAGGCTATATTAAGCCACAGAAAACCACAAAAATAAGTGCCTGCAATCCCAGCAGAGCTAAACCTGTCCTCTGACTTCCCCTCCGAAACCAATCTCGACCTGACCCGGGTGGGAAAACGCCTGTAGTCGTAACCACCCCGTCATGAAAACACAAAGTGAGGCATTTATCTGAGCGTTTGATTGCACAGCTCAGTGCTGCGATTTGCTCCACTCTGCAAAATAACAAAGCCAAGACGCTGCAGGTAACAGTCAGGCCAAGAAGTCTGCAAGTTTCATTCCCTACAAGTGAGTTTTGGCACAGTAGCTACTTCACACCCAATTAATTACTTCAGCACCAGATTATACTTGCAGGCTCCAATAGAAGTGATAATAGGAACCAATTAAATTAATTTATATTTACTTCGCAAGCATGTTTTCCTTTGGTAAATCTTTGCTTTAATTTGACAGATTGGACTCCAGCATTTTGTTTTTGTTAAGAGATACGGCCCTAAATCCAGAGGAACAAATCCAAACCTGTAAAACCAAGAAGCCCTTCCCTTTCAGGTTCAAAAATATGTAGGACATGGAGTTAAAAAAAAAAAACCAACAAACAGAAAAAAAGAGAAGAGGAGAACGTATGCATGTGCCCGGACTAATGAAAAAACACACTGTGAAATGTGCTGGGAGGTGCCAGTGTGTCTTGGTGGAAGAACATGAGCTCGACCTGGGTTGGAGGCAGTGATTGGGGAGATGTTCATGCGAGAGCTTGAAACTGAGATAAGCTCTTTAAGCGGCCAGGCTCAGATAACACCACGTGTGGGACAGAGCCACACTCTGCTGTCACCTGCCGTCCAGGAACTGGCTTGCTAGGTGTAACTGGTTAAAAGGGGATAGTCCCAGTTTATGTCATTACATAGTGGCATAAACCTTAAATGTTTAAATACTTTTGTGTTGTAGTAGCAGATGAATGTCTGCTCCTTTTGCAGCCAGATTGGGTGTCTCTACAGCACATCTACCTGGGAATAGCTGAAGGCCTTTGTGTCCTTTGTGAGCTTGAACAGGGCTCTGAGCAACCTGAGCTGGTGAAGATGTCCCTGCTCATGGCAGGGGTGGCACTGGATGAGCTTTGAAGGTCACTTCCAACCCAAACTATTCCATAACTCCATGATTCTATGATTCAGAACTTAACAATTTGTAAACCATTGTATTATTTCATGCATGTCTTGGGAAACAACTATAATAAAGGGTAGTGCCAGTCAGCTAAAGAGTGACCTGACAGAGGTGGAAAAAGTCACAAAACCCAATCTATGCCCCAGTGCATGATGCTGTATGTTTGTGTCCTGTTAGCCTTCCCTATCCCACCAGCAGCTCTTCCTTCCTCCCTTTTCCCCCTCTGGCACTGTCCCTACCAGCTTCCAAGGGTTAGAATCGCAGAATCATTTTGGTTGGAAAAGACCCTCAAGAGCATAGAGTCCAACTGTTAACCTCACACTGTCACTAAACCGTGTGTCTAAGAACCTCATCTATGCATCTTTGAAACCCCTCCAGGGATGGTGACTCCACCACTGCCCTTGGCAGCCTGTTCCAATGCCCAACAGCCCTTTGGGGAATAAATTTTTCCCAATATCCAACCTAAACCTCCTCTGGCACAGCTTTAGACCATTTCCTCTTGCCCTACTGCTTGTTACTTGGTAGAAGAGACCAAACCCCACCTCTCTACAGTCTCCTTTCAGGCAGTTGCAAAGAGCGAGAAGGTCTCCCCTCAGCCTCCTGTTCTCTAGTCTGAACCCCCCAGGTCCCTCAGTTCCTTCAGTTCATGAAGTGAAGACTTTCTTGTCACCCTGTTCAAACTGTTTCTGAAGTGCTTAAGGCACCTCCTAACCTGTCTTATCCTCTGTTCTCTCTTGAGCATCTACTACAGAGAAGTCCGACTCAACCATCAAAACCATCCTTGGAAACCAGACCTGGGGATCTAGCAAAGCCCGCCACTGCTGCAGGACAGGCTGATCTAGTGTTTTCCCACAAGCTTCGACCAACAGACTGGGAACTGCAGTGTGAACCACGTTGTCCACTGGAAAAAACCTCCATTGAAGTTGGTAGAGTTCTTATGGTGGCTTCCACTGATGGCTTGAAATCATGGACCCCACTAAAGGCAGCAAAACTAGGGGCACCTGAGATGACCGCGTGGTCCTGTGACTAAGAGATCAGGAGATAAATTTATTTGCTTTGGCGATGGTGGGCTGGACGTGCGCAGGATGGGAGCAAATACACATCCTCATGGACCCTCACCTTGTTTGCATGTAGAGGAGCTGGACTGAAGTCTCTCTTACCTCAGAGCTGGCAGGAATGGAGACACGATGGAGAAAACCTATCCCTTTCTTTCCCTGCAGGATGAAAGTCAGTCAGCTCACCAAAGTTGCCAAAGGGGCTTTTGGGGACATTTTAATGTCTTCGGAAAGCCACTGAGCTCCTTTTGGGCTCTGGAAATTTGCTACTTCCAGTGTTGCTGTTTTCTCAGCCTAGCGTAGCGTGTGGATTTTACAGCCGAAGAGTTGCTACTCATTTTTCACCCTCTGGATGGTGATTTATGGTTTCTGGAACAGAGGTTAAACCCTCTTCCTCTCCTTGTTAGTGCTCTTTCAAACACTTCACACAGATCGGTGCCGTTGCACTCGGAAGAGTTTGTTGGCTGAGGTCCCATAAAATCCAATTTTCGTTTTGGATCTTCCTTGCTTTAAGTCTGTCTGGGAAGTACGTAGGTATTTAATCTCAGCAGACCCATGAAAAAGAAGTCTCCAGTGCAATACAGTGAAGAAGGACCAGAAAAAAAAAGTGTCTGTGGGACAACACAAGTACTCCCATCTCCTCTGGCATATACTAGTGAGGCAACATCATCAGGCTGCCACAAAGTACTGGGCAGGTCGCTGTTTTCTTTGCACGTGCGAAGCTCTGTTGCCCACTCAACAGCAATGCTTGTGAAGATAGACATACATTTGGCAGGTCAGCAACCTTGTTTGCTCCCCTCCAAGTCTTCTGCAAGAAAAACCAATCAAGGAAATAAAAACATTGTGTTAAGTGAAGGACACGCTGCATCCTTGCAGTCTGGACTTCCCAAAACCTACCATAGCTAATTTCCCTTTTCTGACTCACTCTTTGCCTTCTTTAACGCTCAGCGTGCTTTCTGCTGGTGATTACAATGGAGAACTGAAGGTGGACGGTCTCTGTGGCTGGGTTGTAGATGGTCTTTGCTGAATGCCAGAGCTTGGTCCTGAGCTGAAGGCACCAAGGCTGGTCTGTGCATCCATGGCCCATCCACTGGTGACTCATGATGGATGGAGCTTCTGTGGGTGGTCAGTGTCTTGCACGTAGAGGAAGGCTCCAGCACACGGTTCTTCATCTGCAGTGAGACACTTGACTGCTTTACCACCACACCCCGTGAGCCATTGTTTTGCTTGGCTTATTCTTCCACCAGATGCAGGTTGTCTGATTTAAAGGAGAATTTAGAAATGAAAGCTATGCAAGGAGAGATTTACAGGCTGTGTTACAGCTGGGACAGGCAGTGAGGGCTTTAAGAGTTGAAGTCAGTCTGCACAAATATTCAGGTTTTGCTTTTCACCCTCCTTGAACTCCGTCAGGTTGACTGAGGAGAGCCTCTGTGCTCTCCTGTCTGCTGCAGTTAAATCTGGACATCCTGCAGAGCAAGAGATGAGACTCAGCCAGGCTGTGCCATAAGAAACACAGAAAGGAAATGGTATGAGCCACCATTCCTGGTCAGCAAGCCATGAGGGTATCACATCATCATTTCTGTGTCTTCTCCAGCCCTTCCCCATCCTCAGTGGAAGCCTCTCGTGAGCCCTGAATGTGTTGCTGCTTCTTCCACTTGCTCTTTCTGAAATGTTAGTTTCTGCCTTAATAATTTTAGGAAGGGAGATGATGTTATCAAACAACAGGAACATTTTAACACTGTCAAAGGCCCACACCAGACTGAGAAACAAGACTCTTGGGTTTGCTTGAATTCTTGCCTCTTCACCCCTCACCCTTTTCTCTGCTTAGGTCCCTCATGTGCATTGACTGCATCAATAAAAATCCAGTTTGTAAGTTGTCCAAGCTATTGCTATGTCAACCTGTTTTGAAAGGCCCCTCAAAAAAAAAAAGTGAAAAGTCACAAAAAAGTTTCAAAAGCCTAGGAAAAACAAGTCTCATGTTAGGTCTCCACCTGCTTCACTTACCAAGGGAAGGTCAAGAGGAGGCTCAAGGAGGATAGAAGTTTGTCCTCAGGAGAAAACACCCAGAGGCAACAGAGCCTTGTAGTCTATCAGAGGGCTAAGGCCAGAACCTAAAAGCAGACATATTTCATTTCAAAATGAGGCCCAGTGCTTTAACAGTGAGAATGATTAAGTGTTGAGACAAAATACCAATGAAAGTAGTAGATTCTTCCTCTTCAGATATTTTCAAATTGTGAGCAGATGCCTGCTGGAACAGAGGTTTTAGCCAAGCACAAGTTATTGGGTTCCTTATTGGAGTATGCAATTTTATGGTCCGTATTATATGGAGCTCAGAATAGATGATCTTATGGCCCACTGTGACTTTAAAATCTAAGAAACAGGTAGTTCTGGATCGAAAGGAGCCAGGTTTCCTCTGGATTTGTGTCTCGAGGCTGACTGACTCTGCTGCCTGGGAAGAGACAAAATCAGATTGAAGCTTTTCGCATTTAACAGACATGCTGTTAAAAACACAGACTCTACTTCTGAGTTGAATTTGTCTGGTTTCGGTGTGGTTATGGGTCTGCCTCTCCCCGACTGACTGGCTAGAAAGCCTTGCTATCAGGGGGGTACCAAACAAATCGTCTTTGGCCTCTGATCTCCTTCAAGTGTGGTTGACCTTGGCCAATGGAGTAAGATGCTGTAACATGGGGGAATGGACAGAGATGAACACACACACAGTCTGACAGAGAGAAGATTGCAACAGCTTCATTTTTCCAGGCTAAAAGCGAAGAACAATGAAGATTAGCATTAAATTAAAATAAAATTTATTTCTTTAGGTGGAGGTTGATACATTTGATAATATCCTTAGTCGCAGCTTTTTCCTCTGATAGCAGAGTCAGAGGACGCTGAAAATCTTGTCACGTCTTTTGGGATTATAGACTAAATATTCACATCAGCCTGACTTTATTTATTCTTGGATTTGTAAAATGTGAGAGTCATTCAGTACAGAAATCTGGTCCCTACTCAGTTTTCATGAGAGGTTGGCAGCTCACCCTCTAAAAATAAAAGCTCAGGCGGTATTCACTGTGCACATCATCTGAGCCATTTAGGATTCAATTAAGAGCATTTCTGGGCTGTATTTTAGGAGTTAGTGTCTGTCAGGGTTTTACCTTGGGGTTCTTGGGTTAAGCGTTCCTGTCTCGGTGTCGTGCTGTGTGGAATAGCTTTCCCCTTTGAAGGAATCCATCTCCCCGTCTTTCCCCCTACACCCTCCCACAGATGCGAGGGTGAGCTGATTTTTGGTATGTAGTAATAACAATTTGTCAGGATGCCAAGTTCAAAGCCTCTTAACCTACTGCCAATGCGAAGCCCGAGAGTGAGGTCACGACTAATCTCAGACTTCTGACCTCCCAGTCATATCCACCATCACTGGATCAGAGGAGAGAAGTGGAAGGGCTTATTTTGAAAGGTTTTAGATTTCAGGTGAGGTCAACAAAAGATTTGCCCAGATGGAAGAAATCAAGAGGATAATATGGAGCATATTAGGGAAGATGAAAGGCGTCGTGTAAAGCAATCTCCTCCGTAGCCTAGAAAGGAAAGTCTAACTATCAGGGTAACCTTCCGGTAATGGCAAATAAGCCCAAACTGTCAGAAAATGTAGCAGAAACCAGGCATTGTCCTGGAGAAAGCAATGCAAGCTTAGGGATTCAGAGTGACGCTGCTGGGATTTTCAAAAGCTCCTAAACAGAGTAGGCTGCAGCCTCTTAAGATGGTGGGATTTAAGTGCCCAGACACACTTGAAAATCCCGTGAGTCATCTTTTTGCATTTTGAGGTGCGTGCATAGCTTGGTAAAAGCAATGTGGTGGCTCAATTTGCTGCAATTCTGTATCCGAACATTTTGAAAAATATGGACTATATAAAATTGAAAATGTTTGGGGACTTCTCCTAGAAGAACCAGGACATTCATGCAGCATCCAGCCCCATTCCAGCCCATCAGCCATCTAACAGACACCAGGTCATTCTCTGAAGACGTGTTCTCAGATATACTGGGAGCCCATAAGTGGGCTTGGGAAGGAAAAACCAGATTTCTTGACTGCCAACTCTGAGCAATCAGTACAATAGAAAAAGGACTAACAAAACAGATTTCAATTTCTGGAACCACCTTTTGGACCAATGACAGAATTTCTGGTGAACTGAATTTTTCTCTGGAGGAAGGTAGGGAAACCCTATAGAGATGTGGCTGAGGTCCTGCGACATGGGCAGAGTCCTCCCCTCTCCCAGGTTTCTCATTGCTATGGTAATTTTTTCCTCCCTTTCTGCTTTCTTGCAGCTTTTCTTCCACCCAGATTTACCCCTGTACTGAGGCCCTGGAGGAGTTGGAGCACTAGTGAGTCCATTGTTGGGGATAAACCACTCATCTGAAAGTGGGTTGTGTTGGCATTCAAGTCTATGTTTCATCTGCTAACAGGGTTATATGAATAGAAGATTGTGTCCTGGGCTAAAAGGATAAATTACACTTTAAAAAAAAAAAAAAAGCCAGTACACTCATTATAAAAATAAGACACAAGTTTTGTTAATGCAGGGTAGCTGAGATGTGAGCGTTGGTGGACATTCAGACCTCAGGGCCATTGGAAGGGGTTCTTAGCCCCAAAGGGCATTTGTTGCTCTACCCAATAGACTCTAAAAGGACTTCTACAAGAGATTCCATTTTCCATTCCTTGGACACTTCTGTTAGTGTTTTGGACACAGACAAATAAGGGGAGATGATGCTGTTGGGGTCCATGCATATGGTCTTATTTGGGGTTAGCTGGGCCATTTTCAGCTTAGAGCAGATAACTGCGCTTTATGGGATTACCATATACATGTTGAATTTATGAGTATAAACACAAATGTTGTTACAGGCATAAATCAAATTAAAGTTTAGACTTTTCCATAAAAGTTCAAATGTGTACCAGAGCCAGCATCATCGCTAATTCGATTGTTTCCTGGAGTTTTCACAGGCACAGGCTAGAAAATAAATCAAATTTTGTTACAGACAGAATGGGACACGTGAAGTCTGCAGGCGTCTCCCAGCTCATCCCTGTGAAATCTGCTTTTAGCACCCCGTCCCATGACTTCTTGTAGAGCAGCCCACCAGACCGGAGAAGGACGTGATGCCTCCTGCATTAAAACAACCATCCATCAGTGAGGAAGGTGGCAAGTGGTTTGTGTTCAACTCCTACACTGACCAAGGCGCTCTCCCGGTTAGATGAGCCCACCACGTATCAGGCAGATGACCACTGGACCTACACCAGCAAGATAAGCAACATGTTTTGCTATTGCAATCCAAAGAAACTTCAACCCCTTGCGGAAATAGGACTATAAATTATAGTGGATATGAGTCTAAGCAGGAAATGTGGGTTGCTGTGTCCAAAAATAACAGCAACAGCGCTGTGAAAACTGAGCAGTTGATACGAGGGGAGCACTGCTCAAGATGTGGATTTCTTGACTCCCGTTTTACCCATCTGATTGGATTTCAGTGGGAATATTGGCGGGATAAGGAATGGTTTGTTATCGGGAGCAACCTGAAGTCCTGAATCATCAGAGGACAGATGCCCGCTCCATCGAGGCATTGCTCGCTGGGCTCATTGGATAGACCTAATTACCAAAGAAACTAACCCAAACCTTTTGAGATATGTTCATCCCTTATACAACCCTGAGACATTATTTTTTCACCTTACAAGCAATTGCATTTCACTCCAAATGCACAGGGACCCATTTTCTGTGGCTCGTTTTGCCTGTTTGTCTCAGAACTTTTCTCAGTAATGGCACACAGTTGTATTTCTTATATATTATTAACAGTGAAAAAGGTATATATTTTTATATAGCAAAGCCCAAATGCTTTATTTGAATATCTGATCCATTTTTTAGGAAGAATTTATGTCCTGCACTCACATGGAGAGCAGCAGAAGGACAGTCCTTTCCACCACTGACTCACGGCATCCTATTGCATTCAAATTCACATTGCCATTAAATAACAGCAACTGGTCTTTACTCTCTCTCTGTTGCCAAATTGTTGTTTGCCAAAATATTGTCTATCTTTGAAATGATAATCATAACATAACTGTGAGAGAGACAGGGGAAAAGTCCAATTAGAGTTAATTAGTATAAGGACATATTCTAACAAAAGTCTTCGCTCAGAGGAAAAGCAGGAGGAGTTGTTCCCCTGAAACAATGACCCAAATCTTCAGTTGTTCTTCTGCTTTCCCACCTGCTTTGATCAGTGAAGCAGTAAAATTTACAATATTAATAATTTTAAATTTTCTTTCATCTCTTCTCAAGTGAAGAGGAAGAGGTATGATCTCTTTCATTACAACTGTATATTCCTGAATTGATTTTTCTCAAGAAATAATTCAAACTGTTTTTAGAAAGACAAGCAGAGAGGGATTTGGGTTTTCCCGTTTAGAAAATAAATGCAAATTACTGAGTTGCTATAAATTAGCTTAATTTTATTTAAGCAGAACAGCATGGAAATGGGGACCTGTCAATTTTCTTCTTCTTCAGATATTACAGAAGACAGAAATTACAAAAACAAATATCAAAAAGATTTGTTATGATAGAGAAAAGATGCTGACAGAATTAATCCTCAGTCATACTGGTTATCATGCAAACAGCCTTAACAGTAAGGAAAAAGACCCCTATTTGCTCTACTAATTTTTCAAGTTCCAAAAACATTAAGAAAAAAAATGAAATGTAACTGCTGTTATTCAGCCAGTGTCTCTCCATGGGAAACCTTGAGCACTTCAATCAACTTCCTCGAGCACCAGTTTTTTGAATCTGCAAAATCACATTTCTCCACTACAGAGCAAAGAGCTGGACTTAAGAAAGGCTACCTCCCCAGCTCTGAAAAGCTCGATCTGGGGATTTTATTTTTTTGTTTTTAATCGGGGTTGATGTTTAAAATGAAAGTGCTTTGAGCAATATTACTAAACCCAGATCGCTCCAGTGATACGGGAGTGGGAAGGATTAGGAGAGGCATGCGCAATTCTGCGTTACTGTCTGCCTACCCCCAGTGACGGCTCAATTTATAAAAGCAAAATTACTCATCCTGTAGCAATATATGTTTGGCACGAGCGAGGGGAATTCACGCTTCTGTAACTAAATGCCCTGGCGAGCAGCAGAAGCATTGGGGAGGTTTGGCTGAGTGATTTTTGCTTGGCTTCTCTTTGGCACCCATCTCCAGCTCCCGCTGAGCCCGTATTAAATGGAGCAAAAAAAAAAGTCAAACTGTTTCGTACTCGTTTCAAAGGCGTCAAGTTTTCACAGCTCCCAGGTCAATTCTAACAAGCTGTGCCTACAGTGAGGTCCCTTCTGGTTCTGGCACAACTGCCTGTCAGCTCTTCTAACAAAAACCTGTAGCCCATGACTGACGATATATAAAATAAAAGGTTGCTTGCTCTTTCTCTTGGTTTTCCTTGCTGAATGCAAAGCTCGCTGTAGGTCCCTTTGTTCTTGGCAAGAAAGGAGATTAATCATTTTTAAAATGAAAGGCAGGATTTTAAAGACCCCCCTTTGAGATGAGCTAAGGTGATTGCAGAGTGGGCTGCAGGAGCTGTGGGCAAGCAGTCTGACTTTTTTCTCCTGGCTATTGGCTTTTATTGTATGAAAGGGACTCGAGAGACTGTACACAGAGAACCTCAACCAGGCTGAAATTAGGGTTTTCATCAATTGAATATCAAGTTGCATCTGCTGAGGATCAACATTCAGCTACTGCCACCGTGCATTTCACAGCACATTAATTAATCTGGAGATCCAAGCCATACGTCTCACAATCCTGACAGTACGGCAATACCAAGACCTAACCATTTGCATCTGAACTTACCAGAATGGGTTAATCGTAGAGTCATAGAATAGTTTGGGTTGGAAGAGACCTCTAAAGCTCATCCAGTCCAACCCCTGCCATAAGCAGGGACACCTTCACCCAGATCAAGTTGCTCAGAGCCCTGTCCAGCCTGGTCTTGAATATTTCCAGGGATGCTTTATCTCCTTGTGTCATTTCAGGGTTTCTAGAAAGTGTTTGCACTCCACAGATGCAACAGTTTGACACCCAAGTCCTGTGTTACTCAAGTGACTTCACAGAAAACATCTAGGTCAAGGGAGGAGTATTTTTAGGTGTAGGTCAGCATAAGCTGAGCCTAGAGGCCACACTGACTTCTGCTCAATGAGCTGGTCAAATGCAATCTGACGTATTATGCTGATGTACCCAGATGTCCTGCACCGCTGATGGTTCTGAAATTGTCATGTTGATAATACAGGTCTTGGTGGAGCCTGTTATGACTGTCGCACCTCCGAGGAACCTCAAAAGGTCCACAGCTCCTGCTACGCTTCTTGCTGTTTTCTGATTGACTTCAGCTGCAACCCATGGGCAGAGCATCTGGCACCAGCTTGTCCCTGAGCAGCTGAAGGTCCTTGCTTTGCATCTGCATTACGTAGGGTCAATAACACCAGATCCAACTGTTCCTTTCTTTTTTCATGGAGCCGATGGATGTAGATGACCCATTTCGTGATGACACCAATCACTGTCTTGTCATTTCTTAGCCTGGAATTTGCTGAGGGAAAAAACTACAATAAACCCACTGAAATTCTCCTCCTGCTCATCTTTGGGATTTTTCATGCAACGTCAAGTTCTGTTCCCTGCTGGGATGAGACCAGTTTGTGGGAAGTTTTGGACTGAAACCCAAAGAGTGATTCAGCCTTTCCAGTCCCAGACTGAGCAGCGTTTGTGCCAGCAGCGTTATCTCCCCAAAACCAAACTCCCACCCCCAATAACCAGCCACACAAAACAAAAGAAGTCCTTGATGAAAACCTAGTGTTTAAAAAAAACCCTCGCAGAACTATAAAGCACTGCATTATCATCCTTTAAAACAGGGACAGGAGTTGCAAACCTTTTAAACACTTTCCTACACACAAACATCAAAATCTTTTGCAGCCTACCACTATTATGAAAGCCAAATATTAGGAAGCTAAGCTATAGAAGTTATACCATTTAATCGTAGTTTAAGATGTTTTGAGCCCTCAGTATTGTGGTGGTGGTATCAAGGTATCCAAGTTGGCCAGGTATCTTAGCTCTTGACTTGTATTTGTCCCAAACATGGGTGTTATGGTCATGGAGAGTTCAGAGAAGAGCGGTGCAGATACAGAACACAGGCTTGTGTGGGAATACAGTGAAATCTGAGAACTATGACACATATTTGGGCTCCACATCTTGCCTGGCCACACACAGGTCTATTTAATGTCTTCATGGACCAGACTTTGCTGTCAGACGACCGGCGTCGCTCAAGGTTTGCAGTTGTGTAATCGAGCTCCAAGCCTGGAGGCAGAGATCTAATCTTTCACATTTTGGGTGTCAATGACCTTGAGAAATGTGAAGTAACAGTGGATAGTGGCCGTTGGAGATTTTAATGTTAACACACGGAGAACAAAGACAGTACAGGAGGAGCAAAATTACTGCTCCAAAAGGGGCTACCTCTGTTAAGGTGCTGGCTGATCGCATACCTCCATACTCCACAGTGCCAACTCCTTCCCTTCGCGCAGTTGTATTTCCCTTTGGCTTTGTTCCCCAGTGTAAATCACCCAGAGTCCGGCTCAGTGCTGGTGTCAGGTATCAGCCTGGTGCTTGGTTTCAGCCCAGCTCCTCCAAGTTTGTCATAAATAAAGAAAGAGTGGCATAGGGAAGCAGCAGGTGGACGGCATTTTTTCCCCAGACCCTTGGCAGCTACCTGGAGCTCTTCTGATAGGGTCTTCAAATAGAGTGGAAAAAAAAAATTCCTTCTGACTACAATTATTTTAATTAAGTTAGTAGCTTGAAGAATATCAGAAGACACACGTTTGAGACAGCGATGCTTAAAGGTAATTTAAAACCCCGTTAAAACGCATTAGAGTTTCTGTGTTTTGGTCTGGTTTCTTTGTCTTGCACTGGTTTGAGATTAAATGGGAGGCTTTTGCCATAGAGGAAACCGAGTGTATGACTTGGGTCTGGGAGGGCAGAAAGCATTTGATGAGTTTCTCTTTTCTGCTCTTTCTGTCTTGTTCACAATATTTGTTCACTAAGAAATAAAAATGCCTGAGGAACCAGAACTCTCTTCATTCCCCATCAAACCATCACACTTTCCGTGTTGTGTTTGACTTGATGAACTTGAGGGTTGTCCAGAGAGGTGGTGGATGCCCCATCCCTGGAGACATCCCAGGCCAGGCTGGACGGGGCTCTGAGCAACCTGAGCTGGTGAAGATGTCCCTGCTCATGGCAAGGGTGGCACTGGGTGAACTTGGAAGGTCCCTTCAATCCAAACTATCGAATGGTTCTGTGATTCTATGGTCTCTTCCAACTAAAATGATTTAATGATTCTATGTCCCACAGGTGATAAACTCACTCTTTCTCCCATGGGAAATAACCATCTTACCACTCTCTTCCTTTAATTACTAAACAGCTTGCACTTTTTCCTTTTTTTCTTTCCAGTCAGTCAACACATCTAGTTCAACTCCGAGCACTTGCTAGTGAAGTGTAACCACCACAGAATTTTGTTGCTTCTATTTCAGAGATGCCATCTGCAGGGTTATCGTGGTGGTCTCTGTCCCACCACCCTGCCTGTCCTGTCCGAGGGAAGTCCTGTAACCTTGCCAGCCCTGCAGCTGCAATCCAGTAGCTCATGAGCTACTGAAAGAGGATTTATCTGGAAGATGACAACTGACTTGTACAGGGTCAGCCACAGGAAGGGAGAGAGTTGAAACTGGGATGATATCACCCAAAACTACCTTCACTTGGCCTTTCTTGGACTGCCATCTTTGATCATCACAGAGTGCAGAGGAAAATTTAGTTTTAAGAAGGTGAGAATGCAAAAGAGATGACGAAAAGCAGTAACAAATATATCTAGGACCAGGAGAGTTGTGCTACTTTGACCCAGATTTGACATATTGTCTTCAGCACCAAATACTCCCGTGGGAAGTATAAAAAAATCCCACAGCTATGTGACTCACCCATTCCACAAACACCCAGCAAGTCTGAGATGAAGTGCAGCTCCCAGGCAAGAAGAGCTCTAAGAGTTTCAAAACCATGATGATCTCTTTGAGGAGACAAACACTCACCTCTGAACTTTTCTGAGATCTTGGAGTTAGACAACAAAAAAGGAAAAAATAGGCAGAATTTAAATGTTTGAAATGTCTGTGGCAAATTCCTGCCCCCAAGCTTGTGCTTAGAGACAGGTCTCTGGTGCTACTTGTCAATTAAATTCTTAGTTGAATTGTTTAGTATATTGTTAGTGAAGTTCATTTCCACAGGTTAAATCTTCTGGAGACCTTTAGAGGTTAGAGGCGGATTGGGGAAGAGGGTCCCACTGAAGTGGCCTGTGCTGATAGAGAAGGGGATGAGGCACCAGATCATGAGGAAGAGGTGAGGAGGAGCTGCTAAGAGCAGAACAAAGAGGGCAGAGGAACAACTGTCCTGGGTGAGAATAGGTTGAGATTTTGGACATTCAGGCCAGACATGAGGAGGAAATTGTTGGCCCTGAGGGTGGCGAGAGCCTGGCCCAGGTTGTCCAGAGAGGTGGTGGATGAACCATCCCTGGAGACATCCCCGGCCAGGCTGGACGGGGCTCTGAGCACCCTGAGCTGGTGAAGATGTCCCTGCTCATGGCAGGGGCTGAACCAGGTAAGCTGTGAAGGTCCCTTCCAACCCAAACTGTTCTGTGATTCTATGACATCCACAAGCAGACTGTATAGCTTCTTTAAAGGCTCCCAAGTCCTGACACGAGGGCATCTGAGGAAGCCTAGGGCCACTTTAGCTGTGACCACTGGACATTTCATGCAAGAAAGTGAACTCTGCACAAGCAAGGGCGTGGAGCTGCTTTCCCACAGGGGTTATCTGGGATCAAAGCCCCTGCTGCTCTGTACAAAATTATGTCTGGATCCAGGCAACCATGGCAGCTCTTCACAGCACAGCCTCACAGACCTGAGGCTGCTGTGGGGATGGCACGGACCGTTGCAGCCATTGCAAACCATGCAGGAGCATGACCGTGAGGAAGACATTCACCTGCTTCTGTGCAGTTAGCACCAGTACCCTGGAGCCTTTCTACACCCAGGACCAGCAGCACCTAGTAATCCAGTAACTTTATCTACCTAGTTATCCACCAGACACCCGGAGACCTCCTGCCTGCTGGAGATGGAGGGATGTGCTGCAGGGAAGGCAGCGATGTTGTAACCATCTCCCTGGGATCCCAGTCTCTCTGCAGGGAAAGGTTCTAAGGGAAGGCGAATGCCAGCAGTGGTTTTCTGACCCACTGGAAAGTGGTTTTGAGATGCGTTTCCCACCAAACAATAGTGTGATCATAAAATCATAGAATCAATTGGGCTGGAAAAGACCCTCAACGTCATCAAGTCCAAACATTAACCCACCCCTGGCACTAGCCCATGTCCCTAAGAACCTCATCTCCATGTCTGTCCAACCCCTCCAGGGATGGTGGCTCCAGCACTGCCCTGGGCAGCCTGTTCCAATGCCCCACAGCCCTTTGGGGAAGAAATTGTTCCCAGATCCAACCTCAACCTCCCCTGGTGCAACTTGAGGCCGTTTCCTCTGCTCCTGGCGCTTGTTCCTGGGGAGCAGAGCCCGACCCCCCTGGCTCCAAGCTCCTTTCAGGCAGTTCAGAGATCAGAAGGTCTCCCCTCAGCTCCTGTTCTCCAGCTGAACCCCCCAGCTCCCTCAGCCGCTCCCATCACACTTGTGCTCCAGCCCCTTCCCCAGCTCCGTTCCCTTCTCTCAACTCGCTCCAGCACCTCAAGGCCTTTCTTGGCCTGAGGGTCCCAAAACTGCCCCCAGGATTCGCGGTTTTTCCTCCCCAGGTCCCAGCACAGGTTCGGTCACTGCCCTGGGCCTGCTGGCCACACCAGTGCTGGTCCCAGCCAGGATGCTGTGGCCTCTTGGCCACCTGGACACACACTGGCTCGTGTTCAGCCGCTGTCACCAACACCCCCAAATGATCTTGTAGTAATTTTGGGTACAGAAATGCAGGTTGGTAATCTTTATGCCACAGGACTGTCATATCTCAACATCCTGCAGAGGGTAATTTATTTACCGGGGAAAAAAAAAGCATATTGCAGAGCAGGGGATAGGGGAGAAGACAGCATACCTGCATGGTGGATGCAGGGAAGTTAAAGAACAGGCTGAACTAATTTCCTAGCAGTAGCCCAGGGATAGGAGAACTGAATAGCCGTGAGATGATGGCTTTGCCAGCCTCAAGTTTGCATTGTTATAACTCTTCTGCAGTTGAACATTCTGGCTCTACAGGTAGTTGACACAGATGTAAAAGTTATTGATTGAAACCCCCCCGCCCCTCTCTCTATTTCAGCCTTTTCCTTGTTGCATTTGGAGAATTTCTTTGCCTTGGTCTGTTTATTCAGCCAGCTTTGGTGTTGGATGTATTTGAGTTTCTTGCCACAAATGCCTCCCTGTTTAAATGTCAAGACCAACTACTTAGGAGATTATCAGTCTCAGGAAGAAATTAAACACGATGTAATAATGTGCCATGACCCTGGCACATTCTCACCATGGTAGTGGATGTTTATGCAGATAATGAAAGCATCAGAAATTAAAAAAATTAGTTTTCATGCCACTAAGAAAATCAGTTTCTGAAGGGAGGTAAATCTCCATTCTCCAGTATAGATCTGATGTAAAACTGCCTTTTTTTTTTTTTTTTTTACAGGAAAGGTTGATTTCTTTTTAATGTGTCATGGTGTTACTTCTTTGAGGGTGGTGGGAGGATTTCTGAACACAGAGACCAAAAATTAAAATACTTGAGCTTTCTTTTCTGAAGAGAAAAAAATGTAGAACATTGGAACAGAAAGATACAAGAAGAAAAAAATTCATTTTTAATCCCCCTAAAAGGTCTGATGAGGCAATATTTGTCCATGTCTGCTCTGGGGGTTTAAGTCAATATTTGCTGGACGTTAGAAAGAGATTCCTGCTATTGATCCACGTTTGCTTATTCTGGATTTTCTTGCAGTTTTCCTGACACATTTGTTCCTTGCCAGGGTCTGAGACAGGACACAGGGTTGCTCTGGGGTCTGGTCCAAACTTGGCAGCCCCCCTCACTTAAGCAGACTTTGCACAGCACACACAGGAGGCCAAAAAGGGGTCCTGCCTGGGGAAGGTGGATTGAAAAGTGCTGGTCGTGCCCAGCTGAGAGCAGAGCTCAGTCCACGCAGATCTCGGGTGCAGGGTGAAATCTTGTCCCCAGTTGCTTCATGGCAAAGCACCTGGCTGGTTCCAATGGCTGGACTGGGCATCACCCTGTCTCCATGTTCCCAGGTTTACAAACCATAGTGTTGAGGCGATAATTTATAAAAACTTCATAGAATCATAGAATAGTTTGGGTTAAGGGACCTTCCAAGCTCATCCAGTGCCACCCCTGCCATGAGCAGGGACATCTTCACCAGCTCAGGTTGCTCAGAGCCCCGTCCAGCCTGGCCTGGGATGTCTCCAGGGATGGGGCATCCACCACCTCTCTGGGCAACCTGGGACAGTGTTTTACCACCCTCATTGCCAGGTAGCAGTTCAACACTTCTAACACCCTGATCTGTTGACTATTTCTTTCATCTGCCATGTCTTTTGGCACCATCCTCTTCCATCCTGCTGGTGCTTAAAGGCTCCAAAACAGAAAAAAAAGAAAAACAAACAACTTCAATCACAAGAGTTAGAAAAGAAACAGATTGAGCCCACTCTGCTGAGATCACTGCAGAGGATGGGCTTGAGACACCCACCTGGAAAGTCTTCCGAAAAAAATATCCACTTTCTATGCCCCTTGCTTAATAGTCTTCATCTGGAGAAAGTTAAAGAAATCCCAGTCGTCACCCAAACAGAAGAAGGTATTTAGCAGTTTAGCAGAAGGTAAAATTTAATTTCTCTGTGAGGAAATAACATGTCCCACACATACGAGTGTTTAACTTCCCATAATTTGTGTGCTAGTTGGACTGCACTGAGCTGTGGGCTGGAGCTCATTCCTGTGCTTGCACGTAGCAAATATGGACAGACCCACACAGAAAAATGTCCCTGGTGCTGGTTTGTTTCCTCTGATTGAACTCGAGGGAAAGCCCCTGCTCCCCAAACTAAGAATCATAGAATCATTTAGGCTGGAAAAGACCCTCAAGATCATCGAGTCCAATTGTTAACCCAACCCTGGCATTACAACATGTCCCTAAGAACCTCATCCATGCATCTGTTCAACCCCTCCAGGGATGGTGACTCNGTTTCCTCTGCTCGTGGCTCTTGTTCCTTGGGAGCAGAGCCCAACTCCCCTGGCTCCAAGCTCCTTTCAGGCAGTTTAGAGATCAGAAGGTCTCCCCTCAGCTCCTGTTCTCCAGATGAACCCCCCAGCTCCCTCAGCCGCTCCCATCACACTTGTGCTCCAGCCCCTTCCCCAGCTCCGTTCCCTTCTCTCAACTCGCTCCAGCACCTCAAGATAATTGGTAAGAAGTATCTGTGGGAGGTGGAATCTGGCCTTGGTATGGAGGGGTGAACTCAGCCCAAGTTTTGCGCCCAAGGATATGGGGTGATTTGTCCACCCCATTGAGATATGCAGAATTAATTAGAATTAATTACTGTTCATTTACTATAAATATAGCATACCTGTGCCATGTGGTAATGAAATACAGAGTTTTACCTGGTGACGCCGAGAAGACCTTGGACTTCAGGACCTTGGTAAGAAATGTTGGCTCAATCTGGCATGGGTAGGGACAGGTGAATGTAGTACAGAAATCAGGGATCTCCTCAGTTTGGTGTGAAATAAAAGTGTAAGCACATGACAAGCCTCACTTCCCTCTCTGGTTGCATTCAGGAGAGCTCAGTGGCATCCAAATCAGACCAAGTGCCTTCTTTGGTACAACCACTGTAAATTTGTTATTGACTTAACTTGTCAAGTTCTGGACTGTCTCAGAAGAGCCAGGTCATGATCTTAGTTTCCATGCCTCTCCATATTCTCCATATAAACCCAGACTTGTCTTCTTTGAGGTTTCCAAGAAGGAGAAAGAGCTGATGAGCTTTGCTGGCAAAGGTGCTGGGCTGAGACCAAAAACAAGGGGATTCTAAGCAAATATGTGTGAAGTAGCCATGACTTAAGGTGAAAGTCTCTAAAGGAAGCCAGCTGGAGCACCTTGTCTGAGGATGGACCTCTGAAATATGTCCAGTTTGGCAAGCCTGGGGGAATCTCCTTTGTTGTTATCACTGTCTTGAAACATGTCTTAAATCTTGCTTTGATGGCTGCCTTTGGAGACAACGTTTAGGGTTTGCCCATGGGATGAATGACGTTGGGATGGGAAGTGCTCATCTGGTCCTACAAGCAGATAGTCACACTTGTGGGACCAGAGGAATGTTTAGGGGGACAATTCCTGGCCACAGAATTAACAAGGGTCAGAGCAAGGAGCACATGCGCCACATTTGCTCGTGTAGTGCCTGTAACCCATGCTGCTTTTTTAGTTGATGAGGATCTCAAAAACTCTACTTTGTTCAATTTCTTTGTAAAAAGGTGGGTTACAACACACATTTATGCAACAAATTCTCACAGCTCACACCGCAAAGTCACAGAATGGCTAAGGTATTGAGATAGTCTCCCTACATGTTGCTTTTCACATTCAGCTTGCCCATCTCTTCTGCTTTGGGGACAGCTGAGGAAATTGTTTGCCCAGAGAGGCAGTGGATGAACCATCCCTGGAGACATCTCAGGCCAGGATGGATGGGGCTGTGAGCAACCTTATCTGGTGGAGATGACCCTGCTCATTGCAGGGGTTGGACTAGATGAGCTTCGAAGGTCCCTCGAACCCAAACTCTTCTATGATTCTGTTCTATGATTCCTGATCCTGTGTGCCGTTGTGCTGATATATTCACAATCAACCCTTAGCCAGGAAGAAAATAAGACTCAGAAAGACTCAGAAAGATTTTACAGAGGAACAGAATATGGTGGAACCCCACTATACCATGACCACCACTATCCCCCTGGCCCCATGACTGTGTCCCGCTCACTTGTGGTGACACCAGCAAGTTGTGAATCGCTTTAGAGGACACACTTGCTCTTCTCTGGCTCCAAAGTGAGGGCCAAATCATCAGCCAGGGTAAATCTTTGTGTCTCCGCGGCACAGAAGACGTCAAGAGCTATAAAGCCTCAGGGGTCTAGGCTCAAGTTTCCCAGCAGTGAGAGCTGGAAAAGACCTAGGAGAATTTTAATCCATTTGTCTTGCTGAAGGCGAATTGCTTCTCACAGTGTATTTTCTTTCGTTCTACCCCGTCTTATTGTAAAAGCAATGGGATGTTCCCCAAGGTGCTTTTTGGGGATTCTTTTCAGCTTGCCTTGTCAAGGCTTTTGAAACAGATGAGCACGGTGGAGTCAACTGATAGGAAACCAGTCAAGCTCCTTAGGTGTGGAAATACCAGGTCAGACCCACCATGAATGGGTCCTTTCAGAGAGCAGTGTTTTGCTCTAGGACCAAATCCCATTCCCTCCCCACAGCCCTGCTGAGTATGAAACTAGTGTTTTTCCCTAGCTTTTTGGGCATGGTCCAGCTGTCCCATGTCTCCTTCTCTGTTTTCTCCTGTTACAGCTTGGCATTGAGTCCTTCAGGGTCAAGGCTGCAGAGGAAAAGACAGACTTGATTGTTTTTTAACATCGTAAAGATAAATGTGCCCATCAACATGGTTCCACCCACTACTGCTAACCCTGCTCAGGGCATGCAGTGGTGGCTGTGAAAAACCCTTGCAGTCAATGGGGAAAGAAGCCTCCTTTTCTTCTCTGTGTGAAAATCTGTGCCACAGATCTATGGCATTCGTGTCAAAATCTGTGCCAAGATACGTTGGCTTTGAGGCCACAGAGGTTTCAGCCTTCAGTCCTTTTTGTTTGTGCTGTGTTAGACCCTGGGGAGCTGGATCCAGCTCTTTATTGACGTGGAAGAGGGGAACTTGTTGTGGTTCACATTGACCGAAAAAACATTGGGCCAGAAGACATATGGGAATGTCAACCAACCAACCAACCAACCAAAAAAAAAAAAAACCAACAAAACAACCCCCCAAATTGTCTTATGAGGTCTGCAAATGAAAGCATGATGGGGAAAAATTGACCATCCTATAGGTATGCCGAGGAACGTAAGGAAAAATGGGAGGGATACGGAAAGACCCTGGGTTTGGCTCCATCATATGAATCAATAGTAAATTTTGGCCTCCTGTAGCCTCCTCGTCTCTGAAACAACCCAAAGTGTTCATTTGTCATGCACAGATGTCACTTTACTCACCAGTCAAAGGCAACTTTCTTGTGACCCCGTTGTGTAGCACACAGCAAAACTGAAGAGCAGACTGAAATATGAAACAAAGAAAACTAGACAGCAGGAATTGGAGGAAGCAAAAATGTATCTCCCCCTGGAAATGGTCTGAAGAACAAGTCCGAGACCAACTTTTCAAAGGGCCGCATGAGCTGACAGTCTGCATTTGGGCTCCTTTTCAAATGTCACAAGAGGCGGCTTTGAAACCTTCAGAAGGCAAGTCTTGCATTTGTGCTGAAATAGAGATGGGAAATCACGGAACAACTGCCACTGAAACACCCTGATTTCTTTTTTTTTCTTTTTTTTCAGGCTCAGCAGGGTGGATCATATGGAGAAGCAGACACATTTTTGGGTGCTTGTCAGCTCATGAAAGGCTTATGACAGTTCCTCGCAGCCCAGTTTTCTTTCGAAGCCTAGCATTAGAAAGTTATAATGGAAGGCATCATTCTAGATCAATGAGTTTCTGCTGCTCATGTGGATGTATTACTTTGTGAGTCCTCTACTTATGCAGATATGTGACTGCTTTTTTACGTTGCTTTGCAACCAGTTTCTATTGAAACTCTGCGTGTGTGCCTGAAAAGATCATTTGGGGCCAGAATATCTGAGGATAAAAGCCCTTCCTGCAGGACTAACAAGCAGTTGTGCTGATGACCCAACGTGTAGCACATGGGCAAGCTCATTTCTAGCCTGGAGTCTTCACTGCATCAGCTGTTGGTGTGATTCAGAGCTGAAGCCTTGGCCGCTGCCAGGGACCATAGCAGGATCCTGGTGAAATCCAAACCTGGGTAATGAAAATTTTGTAAAGCACAAAATTTTTTCCAATGAGGGTGGTGGAACACTGGCCCAGGTTGGGCAGAGAGGTGGTGGATGCCCTATCCCTGGAGACATCCCAGGCCAGGCTGGACGGGGCTCTGAGCAACCTGAGCTGGTGAAGATGTCCCTGTCATGGCAGGGGTGGCACTGGATGAGCTTTGAAGGTCTCTTCTAACCCAAACTATTCTGTGATTCTGTTATGCTACAAAAATACCGCTCCTGCAGACACATCTGAGCCTCGGCTCAAGCTGATGGAAGATGCACCGTGGCTGCACCCCACTGCAGCAGCTGTGGCTTTCTGCGCCCCAATGTGCAGGTAGATGCCAGAGATGTACCAAACGATCCCCTGCACTGTGTATGGGCCAGGCTGTCAGGTCTGAGTTTGGTGTCCCACCATCAGCACACAACAGCTGGTTAGGATGGCACATCAGTCCAGTCAGGGTCTTCTGCCCAGTTACTGATCTATGAAGAAATTTTGAAAGAGGATCTTTCTCATCCCCTGTCATGGACTCGAGTGGCTCGGTTCTTTTGTGCTGCCCTGATCCCCTCCATGCTCCATCACCTCTCCAGAATGCTCATTACCCACCTCTTCCCCAGCCCCAGGAGGCATCACCACCTGGTAGAGCCTGTGCTGCATCACCTGAGGCTTTCCTGGCACCTTCTGCTGGTTAAATAATTTCCTCCATTCCCTTTGATTCCAATTGAGGGATTAACTGAGTTTCAGGACATGGTTTTAATATGGTGCAGAAGTAGCCGGGGGTCAGTGTGTGTGGCTTGTATGTTTTAGCAATCTTATTTGATGATCAGAGCATGAGAAGGCAAGGCATGGTGGGATTTATATACAGGAGAGTCATTGCCAAGCTCTCCAAACTATACCGTACTGAGCATTACTGCTTTATAGCTTTATTATACCTTTACTAGTGTGGTGTGCATGTTTTTCTTCCTCTTCCCTCTTCCCCTTTCCCCCTTTCTCCTTCTCCTTCTCCTTCTCTTTCCTTTTTTCATCTCTTTTTCCCTCTCCTCTTTCCCTCTCCCTCTTCTTCTCCATCATCCTCCTCCTTCCCACTAGTGGCAAAAATATGAGGCAAAAAGGAGCCATGGAGCAAAGGTAGGATTTTGTTCTCAAAACCGTATTTTAAAGCCAATGGCTGTTATCACCAAGGAGTAAATCAGGGTTTTTTATTGCCACTTGCTATGTCTGTACAGGTTTGCATCAGCTTACCATTTTCCCTGTTTCGATGCAAGGAGATATGATGCTTCTGAGTAGTGCAGGTGTGAGGATGGAGATGGTCGGATGAACCTTTATCTCTGAAGCTTGGCCAGGCCAGGGATATGGCTTTGCTTGGAGAGAACACACTGGGGTTGCTGTTCAGGGCACTCAGAACCATAGAATCATTTTGATTGGAAGAGACCCTGAAGATAATCAAGTCCAATGATAACCTAATTCTGGTGCTAAACCATGCCCCTAAGAACATCATCTACTCATCTTTTAAACCCCTCCACGGATGGCAACTCCATCACTGCCCTGGGCAGCCTGTTCCAATGCCTCACAACCCTCTCCGGGAAGAAAATTTTCCTAATATCCAATGTAAACCTCCCCTGTTGCAGTTTGAGGCCGTTTCCTCTCATCCTAAAGCAAGGACAGATAAATAAATGTCAAGTCTTGAGGCTGGGACAGACTAGTTTTGATTAACCTCAGCCTATAGATCGAGGGATGGGGCTGGGCACTTCTCACATGTCCTAGAATAAGCACTGGCTGGGAATGATCCAGCCCTATCATGAGCTAAATTAAGCTAAATTAAGTCACAGGGAAGCCTTGAAGCATAGATACTCCGATGCTGGTGTAGGAAGGGTGGGTAGGGCTCCATCCACCTGTGTTTTTTGCATATGTGCCCCACAGTTCCTTCAGCTTTCCAAAAACTGGTGTCGCGGGTGGAGGAGGCAGGTCCAGAGCCCCATGTACCTCACATCCAGGCTGGGAGGAGAGTTTTCTGGCTCCTGTGGCTGTTTAAGTGGAAGAGCTTGGCATCTCAAGATACTTCAGGCCATGGGGACTCATTTTGTGGCTGGGGTGGAAAGGGTGAGGTGGAGTCCTAGACCCCTCGAGCCCCTTCGCCCATTTCTTAGCTCTCTTACCCAGGCAGCGCCGATCAGCTCTGAGTCAAGAGAAGCAAAGGGCGATGGGGCCAGTTTTAAAATTAGACCTGTAAGGAGCCCTTATCTCCAGCCAGCCTTTATCAGACGGGCGGGCAAGCCTTATCCCACCCTGTAATCCCCTCTTCTGGAGGCTCTTGAATGCCAGCGACAACAAAAATGTGCCGTGTTGAAATCGTCGCCTGAAGGAAATGTGAAATATCACACGAAGGCTCCCCGCTAAGACTCCGTCATCAGCCATGGTCGCGTTTCTTCACTGAAGAAACCTTACAGCAGTTATTTTTGAGAAACAGAAGCATCTTCCCGCTGCAAGGCACAGAGAGTTTGTCCTGCTGGCAGCCCCTTCAAAGACCTCACTCATTTCACCAGGGAGGTTTTCTGCTGTAATAATGCTGATATTGTTTCAAGTCAAACCGTATCTGATTCTTACTGTTTTACTTCGGATCAGGTGCTGGGAGTGTCTGATGTGGTGCCAGCCACAAGCCAAAATGTATTCTGCAGCAGGAAAGGTCAGAAAGGATAAATCCTGCTCCCAGACGAGGGTCCTGAGTGGAACCCTCAGACCCAAATGGCCTGGAAAAAAGTGTATTGAATTATTACGTTTGGTCCCCAGACATCTAAATAAAATCCTAAAACCAAACAACTCCTCCCCCTGATTCCATTTGCCTTCTCTTGGGGTACCTCTGCTTTTGCACCATGAACCCTTGCACTGTTTCTCCTAGTTGAGGTGTCACATCCCACGGGCTTTCTCCATCCTGGAGTTGGTGGCTGAAGGTGAAAATCAGCCTGTTCACAAGCTTGGCTGAGGTTTTTTTGATTCAATTCTCTCTGGCATCTCCTCTTTCAGATGCTCGGTCTGGGTCAGCAGCCCAGCCCCAGGTGAGGTCTCAGAGCTACGAGACTCGACGATGTGAAGGTTTCCACCTCTCTCCGCTGAAACACAGGTCGTGGAGCAGTTGTTTGCTTACAGAGCAGCTCTAGGATTCAGTAACTTGAACTAACATGCTTCCTGCAGGCTCTTCGCATTCACACTCCCTCTGCTTCTATATTTTTTTAATGAGCTCTTGACATTTTTACTCTTTCCCTCTCTGCTGTGGGGATGAGCCTGCGGACCGCAGCCCGCACACTCTGCAGCCAGCGGGACCAATTTCCAGGTGTCCTGCAGATAAAGTGGTGCAGGAGCTGCAGGATCCACATCCGTAGACCTCCCAGCTCTGGATTCTTCAGCGCGTGTGTCTTGTAAAGCGTGTTGTACATATCCAGGGCTTCATAAACAGCAGCCAGTGGCTGCCAGAGAAGCTGAGATGAGAAATCTTTCTCCCCTCCTGCTGCCTTCCTCTTGGTGTTGCAATCTGATTGATAATCCAGCAATGTACAAGGGCGTGCATTTACTCGACGATTTCTCTTAATCACCTCCGATAATGGGTGGTGTCACCTTGCAATTTCCCCCCCACACACTTCTTTTAAGAGGGGGTTATTGTGTTCAGCTTCTTCGCCGCTGTTTACAGCTTGGCTTTTGCCAAGAGGGCTCAGAAATGCCTCCTCAAGGCTTCTCTAATCAAAACCCCAAAGAGGAGAGGGAGACAGGAGGGGGAACAAGCCCATTTTGGCTACTGTAAAAAGCTCCATCAGCATCCGATGTTGAAAGACCCACTGTAGCCTCATCTGGCATATGAAAACTTAATGTGGTCTCTTCAAGCTCCTTCTGCAGTCAGGAGGCTCCTCCAGCAGCTCAAAGCACAGCCTCAGCAGTGCAGATAAATGCCTTTACCAGTAAACAGCGTTTTGGGATATTCTGCCAGACAGGGGTCAGAAATCTGGGCTTGCATCTGCGATGCATGGTCCCGCCAACATGTCAGTCCTTGGGGTCTCTGCTTGGCTGTTTGTTTATCCAGGGTGAAATCCCTTTTCACACCCTGTGCCACAGAGGAGGAGTGGAAGGGAGGGGGTCAGAGAAATACTCTATGTGCAGCATCACCAGCACGGTTTTAATGGAGACTCATAGAATCACAGAATAGTTTGGGTTGGGAGGAACCTTCCAAGCTCATCCAGTGCCACCCCTGCCATGAGCAGGGACATCTTCACCAGCTCAGGTTGCTCAGAGCCCCGTCCAGCCTGGCCTGGGATGTCTCCAGGGATGGTTCATCCACCACCTCTCTGGGCAACCTGGGACAGGCTCTCACCACCCTCATTGTAAATAATTTCTTCCTTATATCTAGTCTAAATCTGCCCTCCTTTAGTTTCAAACCATCACCCCTCGTTCTATTGCAACAGGCCCTGCTAAAAAGTCTGTCCCTTCTTTCTAGTAGGCCCCTTTTAAGTACAGAAAGGCCTCATTAAGGTCTCCGCAGAGGCTTCTCTTCTTGAGGCTGAACAAAGGGTCCTTGATGTCCTGTTGGCACAGGTCTGGCTGAAGTGAGAGGGCAACCAACTCCTGAGAGCCTTCTGCCTCCACCTCTGTAGGACAGGCAGCAATGACAGAGGGTTCAGTGCTGCAAAGAAGAGCTCATCACCCTTGAAGTGACTTTGGTACTGTCTGCAGGAAGAAACCCTGTCATATATGTAGGTAACGCGTTTTCAAGCTTTTCTAAGTGTATTCAAAAGGGATGGGACCTGAGCTGGCAGCAGGGAGAGGAGAGATGTTCTTATGCACAATTGTGCAACAAGAAGGTGTCCTTGCTTGACCCACCCAGGGGCTGGAGAAGCTGCTCTGTGCCCATAACCTGCTATACTCTAATATACACGTATTTGCACTTGCGCCAGCTGCAATATTTATGTGACACGGATGGACGCCTGGAGTCTGAATTACCCCAGCAGTGGGAAGCCACAAATCACAACTCTTGGCACGTGGGCACATACTCGCGGCACAGAAGTCCCGGCAGAGAGAGCAATAACGCTGCCAGCAGGCACTGCAATCTCTTTGCTGCTAGGAGCCCTGTATAATTTGAATGCAAATTCCCCGCAGATGAGGTGACACTTTGCTTTTCAGCCCCAGGCAGATGAAAGACCTACTTGAGCATGCAGAGGGAGAGCCTGGCCCACCCAGCTCCGCGGGAGCTGCAGGACGGGTTGGCTTTGTGGCCGAGGGCAGCATGTTTGCAGAGGGGAGCGATGCTGGCATCTCCTTCAAACGGATTCCACTCACTCCAGCCTTTTCTTAATACCCGCTTTGAGCTCTTTAAGAAGTTTAAAAAAAAAAAAAAGTCTTTGGGCGCTCTTTTTGAACTGGAACACGGAGCAGAGCGAGGCTCCCAGCTCCCAAGAGCAAAGGGATGCTCAGACAGTGCGGGCTTGTTTCATTTAAAGGGCCTGTGCCTGGATCACACCCAAGCAAGACAAAAACAAATATGCAAAGTGCATCAGGACAGAAATGAAAGCGGTGGTGGGTCATGGCTTTCCCCACATTCGCGGGTCTGAAGATCTAAGGCGTCCCTCGTATTTGCTTGCAAGAAGCACCACAGTCCATGAACCCCCCCGTAGCCCAAATATTTGACGACTCCAGCTCTTCCAAGCTATGCCATTCACATATTGCCAACTAATTTGGATAAAAGTGTCTGTGAAGTTTATCAGGAAAAAAAAAAAAAAGAAATCTGCAGTTCTTGAGCTTACTGCTGAGAGTTTGAGCTGAAGATTTGCTCTGACTAAAGGGAGAAGACTCAGAGAAATACATGTTCTCATCTCTCAATGTGAATTATGCTGCGCTAAATAAGACGGAGCTTTTAAAGTCACAAGAGTGACAATGAGGGTGGAGCTCTGGACAAGAAGGAGCTGCAGAACTGAGCAGCTGGGGCTGAATGCGCCAGCTCAGACGTCAGCGCTTTGTTGGAGCCCCATTGTCAGCCTTAGTCTCCCCTTTGGACCTCAGACTGAAGCATTAGGAAGCCAAATGACTCAACCCAACTCTGTCCAGCCACCCCATGCAGCAGAAATGCAGCTCATAGGCTCTTTGTGACCTGCTCTGCCCCGTGGTCTGGTGGTACATACCCTTTGCAAGACCAGTAGCACTGTGAGCATCAGTAAGACCGCTGGTGGAAAGGGTACCAGTGGAAGAAACGGCCCTACAGACATGAGAAGGCTGATCTGCAGTCACTGCAGATGCCCTTGGGTGGGTGGAAGGCATGCAGTCCACAGCACAGCTGAGCCTCCACCACTTTGTCATCACCCGGGACATGGCCACAGCTTTCTCCTGTACCTCAAAACAGTCGTGTTTCTCCAGTTTCCTACTCCACATCCCCTTTTTGCCAAGTTGTACCTCAAGCTGTTTGCAGGCTGAAGGACAGCTGAGGCACACAGCTCTCCTCTTTATCCTCTGTGCTGGGAAATCATGCGAATCCAGGACTTAAGATAGGCTGGGCTTTGTGCTCTGCTCTCCATATCTCGTTAGCTGTTCAGCTGGGAGATCTGTGCAAAAGGCACTGCAAAAATTAGGAATCCTCCTAGTATCACCAAGGCTAGTTCCCCTTCCCCTCTTCACCGGAAGGAATAACATCGTGTGATGCAGATGAAATCTTTACTTAAATGTCATGCTGATGGCTTTGCTGTGTCCTGCAGAAGTTATGAAGCAGCAGATTTCATAACTGGGAATCAGCAGGAGCTGTAGATGGAAATTTGCTGGAAAAGTTAGCCAGAGGGGAAAGGCTGCCTGCACAGCTGATAAATATGCCATCTGTGAGAGTGTAAATCATCCTTCTAAGGCTTCACTCTGTAGAAAGCTTGTAACACTTTTAAATGCACGTACCATTTGCCCTTTCCGAGGGGAAAATAGGTGAATGGTTATGGGTTTGCCTTTGCCGTGGCTGTGCCCACTAGCTCCTCTTCTCCTGGTGGTCTTGGGGTGGAGAATCCACTTCATTTCTGGTGAGGCTTCCCTAGGTTAGGTCTCACTTCTTATGCTTTGGATGTCATCTTCAGTGTCTGACTGGTGTGTATTGAGAGGAGAAAGGAGAGCAAAGGTTTCCATGTCCTGCAGAAAGCTTAATTGCTTTTCTGTGTCACAGACCTTGGGTGTTGGACCTGGGCACCTAAATCTACAGGTCAGAGATACACCAAGACCATTCACTCCCAGAGGATGTGTCTATGCTACAACCTTCAGATGGAAAAAGTTATGGCTTTCTGAGATGTAGAAGTGCAAACTTTGAGTTGGAGAAGTGTTGGCCACCATTCAGATGAACTGCTGTGTTGGCAGACCTGGATGGGTGGAGGGAGAGCAGCTGCGAGTGGCCTGGAAGAGCATCTTCTCCCACCAGCACAACCACTGGAAGAGGCTGTCCCATGGTTAGGATTGCCTGATACAATGACCATGCTGACGGGATGTTTCTAGGTAGGAAAAAAGGCAACCTACCCAAGTGGAAGTGCATCCAAGTTGAGAGTGGCTGCTGTTGTCAAATACAACGTTTGACTGATTTCACCTGCCAGTGATGAATGGAGCATCCTAACCTGTAGTCTGAATTTTGTGTCTCCTCATCCTTCCTGCAGCAAAACCCCATCTCCTCATGCAAGGTGTACAGAATGGGGCATCTGCTCGTGCTGATGGCTTTGTCCAATCTGCAGCAACTTCTGCTGTTTCCCTGCTTGTTTTACCGACCTCTGTAATGCCACCCTGCTGTTCCACTGGGTTTGCAATGCCTCTGGGTTCAGCAACACCTGGAAAGGTAATTAAAAGCCTTTTCTGCCCATTTCCACCTTCCCAGGTCAGTAATGAGGAGGTTGTGTAAGCCCAGGTTCACCCTCCAGGCTCTCTCATCCCTGAGGAATGGGAGCATGAGGGGACAGCACCATGGTGGGGAAAAAACAATCTCTTAGAACCATAGAAACATTTAGGATGGGAAAGACCCTCAAGATTGTGGAATCCAACCATTAAACCAACACTGTCACTAAACCATGTCCTCAGGAACCTCGTCTCTGCATCTTTTCAACCCCTCCAGGGATGGTGACTCCACCACTGCTCTGAGCAGCCTGTGCCAACGCCCAACAGCCCTTTCCGGGAAGAAATTTATCATGATATCCAATCAAACCTTCTCTGGCTCAACTTGAGGTCATTTCCTCTTGTCTTATAGCTTGTTCCTTGGAAAAAGAGCCTGACTCCCCCCTGGCTCCAACCTCCTTTCAGGCAGTTGCAAAGAATGAGAAGGTCTCCCCTCAGCCTCCTGTTCTCCAGGCTGAACCCCCCAGGTCCCTCAGCTGTTCCTCAAAAGAAAGGAAAGGCAAGATGTGCCCCTCTGTCACATCTCCCCCTTGGGGCAGCGGGTACAGCCTGGCTTGGTGCTTAAGGAGAAACACTGGGAATAAATGGGAGTGGGATGCTGTCAGAGTTGGTCCAGGGAGGGTTTCTGGTGTGTTGAGCCTGGTGAGCAGTGACATCATTTCCATGAACATCAGCTCTGTGGAGCTACAATTCGTCAGGCAGCTCGCTGGGAAAGTGCTGGGATCCCTTGCAAGGTGAAGTGGAAGGGACTGCCTGAGCCGTAATTGTAAATGATATGAATTACTGTGCGTGTGTCTTTATGATCTATATCTAACGCAAATACTGAATGTCTCCAAGGTAGTAAAACATCACCCCCAGAGGAAATAATAACAATTATCTTACACTATTTGTAGCCAATTTTTCTGTTAAAGCTGTATAAGGTAGGTGTGCACTTACAAACCAGAATTTTAACACATATGAGATAGTTTGGAATGTTAATCAACCAATCTTCAGCTCTCCAAAAAAGGCTTAATTGGGTGGTAAATAAGGAGAATTATCTTTACACCAGTTGTCACTATTTTTAGCAAAGGGGCTGGAACTCAGACACTTGACGCTCGTACCACAAGATACCTTCACAGTCATAGGCTTGTTATGTGTAGGTAGACACGTGCACCTACATTTAATGTAAGCAAGATGTTAATGGGGTGAACGCACCGTGATGTGCAGATGTGGGTCCCTTCCAACTCAGGACATTCTATAATTCTATGATTCTATGTGGGTCTGACATGGCAAAGTAACAGAGGTTTTAACAAACGGAATATCTTGACATGCGTATGTGTTCATACATACATGTGGTTGGAGATAAACATTGTCATTTCCCAAATCCCACTAGGAATGCCTGAAACTGCCCTTTGTAAGCAGGTCCATAAAGTTCAGGAGAAAACACAGACTTTCCCTTGCACGAAAGCTTGGATGCAATGTCAGAGCTATGACTGCAGTGGAAACACAGAAGCAAACCCAACTTGAGAAAATAAATAAGTGCCACTGATTTGGAGTCCTTGAGCCAAATTGATTTCATGTGCAGTTCTCCTGAAACAATCAAAATCAGCTCAGACGCATCCTGTCCATAACAGATGTTGGAAGTTCTTCACTAATAGTCAAATGCCTTTGCTGTTGAGTGGTCTTAACCCACTGCTTGTGGGTCAGATGCTGCTCAAGGTCTTCTCCTGTAACTCATGGCTGGGAGAAGAGGAAAAAGCAGTGAAGGTCATGGCTGCTTGGAAGACAAAGCCCAACAGTGCTTGACCACTGTCACTCACTCTGGATTGATTGTTTATGGATCAGCAGGAAAAAGGGAAACAACATCTGACTGTTGAATGCGACATTGTCCAAGCTCGTTGAAAGCCAGATATAAATGACCCTCATGGCTCTACATCTTGCTTTTCAGAGCAGGTCTTGAAGGCAAAGACAGGGTTTGGAAGAGCAGGTTTTGCTCCTGTGGTTAAGGATTAATCAATCAATCAATCAATCAATCAACCCCCCAAGAGGAAGTATTTACTAGTTAAGCCCCAATTGGAAACGACTGGTTTGCACTGGCAAGCTGCTACTCCCGGAAAGAGCTGGACTGACTTTTCCGCAATCACTTGCATGAGTAAGCACTGTGAAAGTGCAGTTTGGCCTGGAAGGAACTAATAAGCACACAGATAAAATCTCATTTTGAAAGCAGCAACAAACGACACATGATTTATATCTTGGTCGGTGACTTCATATGTTTTGCAGTTTCTCCGAAATGTATCAGAATTCATAATTCATTTTTACAACGCATTACGTTAAAATAATAAATGTCAGGAATTTTTTTTGGTTTTTGTTTGGGTTTTTGTTTGTTTGTTTGTTGTTGTTTGGGGTTTTTTTTGTTGTTTTGTTTTTTTGAGAGAAAGAAAACTCTGTAAGCAGCACTGAGGAATCAAACAGATTTTGACAGGGAGAAACTCCTGTTGACTTAAGGGGCTCTGGATCAAGCTTGAGGTTGGCAACAAAATGGACAACGGTTAGTAAAAACGTGCCTGTTAGACATGCTGGAGCTTGGGTGAGTCGGAGCAGATTTGGAACTGGTTGCAGCATCTCGGCGCAAGTCGCAGGTTGCTGCGTGCTGGCTGGAGCATCACCACCATGCATGGTGGGATCCCCTTGCTCATCCACACGGCAGCAGCCTTGGATGAGTCAAGACAAGGGAAGTGTGAGCGGAGGTGGAGGAGAGAGCGGGGATTAGAGGACTGGAGGAAAAACAACATTCAAGGGGAGAAACCATTCCAAAACCTACATTTACCCAAGGAAAAGGACTGCTGCGTTTGAAGGCCACATGTGGCTTTTTTTTTGAGTTATTTATTCCCTTCATGTTGGAAGAGTTATTATTTATGTGTGTTTCCATTCTTTTCCTTAATGCAAGAATGTACCATGTGCTTCTCAGTGAGGCAGCATTTCATTTTTTCATTACGAATTTTTTTTCATTAGTTTTCATTAAGAAAAGCACAGGGCAGAGCTAAACAGGTAATTCTGCTCACCTTGTCCGTAACACAGGAGCTTTAGGCACTTACAGGGCTCGTGAGACATCATTTGATCTGGCAATGTTGTCCCTGTCTGTACCTACAAGAGATGTGTTTCTCTGCAAAATGCCAGTCATGGTTGGTAGGCAACTGGTGCTTCTGTTGGACCAGGCTGATGGGCACTTGCATCATCAAGCATAGGATCAACTTGACCCCTTCGTGGTCTAACCCATGTAAGTCACTGCCTGTCCTACAGCAGACACTACCAAACTGCTCTGTGACTTTGAGAAGGACAGAGCACCTCTGCTATGAGGACAGGCTGAAAGAGTTGGGGTGTTCAGCCTGGAGAAGAGAAGCTACGGGGAGACCTCATTGTGGCCTTTCTGTACCTAAAAGAGGCCTATTAGAAAGATGGGGACAGACTTTTTAGCAGGGCCTGTTGTGATAGGACAAGGGGTGATGGTTTTAAACTANGAAGGTTCCTCCCAGCCCAAACTATTCTATGATTCTATGACCAAAAGAAAACCAACACACATATCTATTAAATTGATGTCTTACCTTTTGGTGCTATTCAGGCAAGATACCAGCTGTATCCTATTTGATGGTTTCCACCTTTTATCAGACTCAAGCTTCCTTTGAGACTTCTTTTTCAAGATATCCATTCGTTTGTCTCTCATAAATGTGTGACGTACCCACGAGAACTGCTGTAGCTACCTCGTGTCCCCTTAGACATGGTCAACAGGCAGCTGTACCTTCTGCAAATACAAGTGATAAAGCATTGCTGTGATGCACCCCCCAGCACTCTCAGTCCTTGGGAAAGGGCAAATTCACCTCTGGCCCTACAGATCTCTGTGATGTGTGTGTGCCTCAAGGTCCCTGCATTCAAGGTCCTGCATGGGGGAACAAATACAAATTTCCATATATATGTATATAATGGTTTGTCTCCTTCGGTTTGCACTTGTTAATGAGCCTGTGATTTTACCTGATTCTGCAGGATGGAGGGCAGTTGTTTGGCAAATGCGACGACTGGGTGTAACATTGGCTCTATTTGCTTTACAATTTGCCTAGAAAAAAAAGATTTGTGGCTGAGTCCTGGTGCACAGTGGGAAGAAGAAGTAAAAAATCAGATTTGGAGAGTCACACAATAACAGGTAGGAGGGAAACTCTTTGGAGGGGTGGGGGTCTCTGGTCCAAGCCTAGCCCAAAGCAGATCTAACACATCAGGCTGCTTGGGGCTGGACTAGCTCCACTTTATCACCACCTGCCTGGTATTGAGGAGCCCAAAGAGAACTCAGTGCCTAGACATGGTCTCAGGTCCTGGCTATAGGAGAAGAGTCACATTCCTCAGCCTGCTGGTTGCCCCCTTGCTAATCCAGCCTTGGATGTGATCATCCTGTGCTGCAAGGGCACACCAGCGACTCGTGAGCACCTCATGGTCCACCGGGACCCCCGGGTCTATTCAGCTGTCCCCAGCCTATGTTGCCACATGGGGTTATTCCACTTCAGATACTGAACTTAACGTTTCTCTGCATTGAACTTCATGAGGTTGCTTCTCACCCTTTTATCCAGCTTGTTTCTTTGAAAAACAACCCCAACCTCCAGTGCACCCCAGTCCTCTATAGCTCACTGAGAGGGCAGCCTGTTCCATTGTCTAAGAACTGGGTTAAATTAATGATGACATCCTTTGGAAACGTTCACTACCTTCTACTTGATCAGCTGGGCTACGCAACCTTAATGGTATGGAGGACTGAACGCAGCTTCAAGACATCATCCAACCTGGTGCAAGATGTAAAAGCCCACGTGGAGCTTTAATATCTTGGTGATTTATGGTGGGGATTGAGACTTTGTCCAAACTGTTGCTCCATTTGTATAAACCTTTCAGGCTAATGGAGGATTCTGCAAATTAAGTCTCTGACTTTTATTTAGAGTCTGTGAAAACTGAGTTGTTTACAAGTGACCCTACATCTCACCTCAGAATGGTGAAAATTCACAGTCAGGGAGCGTGGATTCATGCAGATCGAGGGCTCGGATTGTAGGTCTGAGTCAAATATACTAAAAAATATTTTCCCTGGGGAACAGGCATATACAGATGATAAAAGTGAGCAAGTTTAAAGTACTGAGAGCCTGTCGTCTTACTGCATTTGCTCGGAGTGTTTGTTTATGATGAATGTAAAGTAGACCCAACAGCAGAGTTCAGGCAAGGGTGTTCCAATTTGTGTGCTGGGATTTCATGTCTTACATTACCTGTAAGGCTTTTGAAAAGGCAAATAAAGGCCTGTTTTTTTTCAAAAATGCCTTACTGCATCACTCTTCATGTTCTAAACCATTGGGAAAAAAAAAGAGGAAATTATTTATAGCACTTGTATTATATTAAGCCCCAGGAAAAGCAGATACAACTCCATATATATTTACTGCTGTACGTGCAAATATAGTTTGTGTTGGACTGAATAGCTTAAGAAGGTGTCATTATTAGTTTCTGAGAACTCATCAGCTCAGTGTCTTGCTTAAGCTTGTGTTCAAAGTCTGCGGCAGAGCCGGAGCTGCAGGCAGAATTGCTTCTGCCAGGAAAACTAAGACCAGATCAGCAGGTGGTGGGTGCTTTTGAAGTGTGAAGGATAAGCAGAGAGCTGTGAAAAGGTTTCCAAGAAGAAACCACAGGAATATGATGGGCCAATGCTCTCTCGGTGCTGGAAACCTCCTGATGTTGATGTTCCTGAAGAGAGAAAAAGGACAGAGATGACATTTCCTAATTTTTGAGGGCTGGCTTTGCAGCCTGACCGATCTTTTTCTGGAAGCAGTTAATAGTCATAGCTGACTCCCAGATGTGTGGCTAAGATAATATTTATTTTCTCTTGCTAATATTTGGATATTAGAAGCTAGAAATAAACTAGTGTTTATATAGATACTATGGGCAGGTTATTCCATCTATGTTTTCTTGCCTGTTCCCCTGAAAATGCTTGTCCTGGTGCTAGTTGGAGGCAGAATCCTTTACTATGGCTCGCAATTGCCTTGTGAGGCAGGAGAACGAGGTATCGCCTTTCAAGTGAAGGGCACAGGGAGGATACAATTACACTCATATCTCGACCATTTGACCAAGTCACTGTGATGACTTCACAAAAAAAGTCTGTAAAGCTCGTGAATTCCAGGTTAATTTTGTGAAAATCTTCCAAAGTTTGTACGCCATAATTCATGAGACCCTTAGTATGATCGTTGATAGGGGGCAGGTGGGAGCTCTGGGCAGCCAAGAAAGGCAGCCCTCTCCTTGGTGGTCTTCTGCACTGCTGCCCATGGCCCCTTCCAGGTGAGACAAAACCTCCTTTGAGACGTGCCCCTCACGCCAAGAAAGGCCTTGAGGTGCTGGAGCGAGTTGAGAGAAGGGAACAGAGCTGGGGAAGGGGCTGGAGCACAAGTGTGATGGGAGCGGCTGAGGGAGCTGGGGGGTTCAGCTGGAGAACAGGAGCTGAGGGGAGACCTTCTGATCTCTGAACTGCCTGAAAGGAGCTTGGAGCCAGGGGGGTCGGGCTCTGCTCCCCAGGAACAAGCGCCAGGAGCAGAGGAAACGGCCTCAAGTTGCACCAGGGGAGGTTGAGGTTGGATCTGGGAACAATTTCTTCCCCAAAGGGCTGTGGGGCATTGGAACAGGCTGCCCAGGGCAGTGGTGGAGTCACCATACCTGGAGGGGTTGGACAGACGTGGACCTGAGGTTCTTATGGACATGGGTTAGTGCCAGGGTTGGGTTAATGGTTGGACTTATGATTTTGAGGGTCTTTTCCAACCAAAATGATTTTATGGTTCTATGATTGTATGCCAGGGAGAGCCTGGACTGCAGAATACATCAGAGAGGCTTCAGGGCACAAGGACTGGAGAGGCTGGTTCCAAAAGCAGCCTTCAGTGGAGCAGGGAGCCAGGGAAGAGATTTCCCCAGCCTCCCTCCTTATGTTCTTTTCCAGACTAATAATAAGCTTTGATAGAGTTGGCTGTATTTCACTGGTAGATGGGACAATTTCTCTGTTGATGTTGGTTTAAATTGCTAAAGCTCTGTAGGATTGAAGGCACCTTAGATCTGTGAGCTGGTATTATTAATAATAATAATTTATCACGTACTATCCCTCTTATTTCAAACACAGACTTTTATAATCTCTTCCACCTTCTCAGCCATTGGAGCAATTTGCCATTTGTCAGGAAGAAGTGGGAGATGAAGCCGTTCTTCTTAATGCAGAGACATCCCAGAAGTGGATGGGAACTAAAATAAATCTCCTCCATCCAAAGCCCTGAATCCCACTCTTTCCTTAATAATAAAGATATTTTCTCCAGGCTTTTCCAAATATAATTCTGGGTGTGCGTGCATGTGGTAGGTCGAAGGAAAACATATTTGAAACCTGAAAGCAGAGTGAGAAGTAAAACCTTGTAAGTTTGCCTCAGATAATTTGTAATCTCAACACCAGCCCTCACCTATTTATCACATCTTGAACCAACTGCTTTTGGGTTTGGGATTTCAAAAAAAATCCTCAGGTTATCACTGTGTCTGTGTGAAGTGTAGAGAAGACCCCATGGAGAGCTGGTCCATGGGTAGGTATTGAAGACAAAACTTTGGAATCAACCTCAAGCTGAGAAGGTCTATAAATATGGCTGGGGGAAGGACCCTTGATTTCCAACACCCTTTTCCTCAGCATGGGCCAATGTCAGCAGTGAGTTATGGGGACAGATGGCCCCTTTGATCTCTCCTGGTAAGGTCATTCCTGCATTCTTATTCTCATCGGTGTTTGCCACAAATAACACCACATCCAAGGAACTTCAGAGCTGTAAAGTCAAGATCTAGGAAATACCAGTGTAAAAACTCCCAGTTTCATAAATTTATTTGTGTTGATGAAGCTTAAGTTGATACAAGAATAATTCAGCCAGAGGTTCAGCTTCCATACAGACTATTTTAACCAGATTGGTTAAAGACAGACTTCATTAGAAATTATTATTTTCAGAAATCTGCAGCAGAAGAAGGAAAGTGAAGTGCAGCAGCACTCTACTCAGCATTTATTTTTCAGCCTGATTTCCAAAGGAAACTATATTTATTTGATCATGCTATGTGTGGGTATACTTCTGTCCCCCTGCAGAGCTTTGGAACGCCTGGTCATTTGGTCCAGCTCTGGCAGTGCAAAAGACAGCTCAGAGAGATGAAATTTGTGCAAATTCTGTGAAAACTGATGGGAGAGAATCCACCACTTCCTGCAGTGAAGGAAACGTATTGCTAGACAGCAGAGAATCGTCATGAAAAAAGCTATTTTGGATATGACAATGATGGGGAAACTTTTAGCCAGAGTTTGGGGTTTAGGAGACATGCAATAACTGATCACCAGCTTCCAGAGGCTGCACATGCAACATCTCCTTTTATCAGGGCAGAAGTTGCAAGGAATGAGATTTCCATCTTGCCCACCTTTGGGTGAACCTGGGCCAGGCCTGGGCTCCTGACCACAGGCAGGATTTGCAACAGCAGCTGTTGGACATGGCACTTGCTGCCAGACCCTACCACCCTCCCTATTGCCCTGCATCCTTTCCTGAGCCACGGTTTCCCAGTTTGGGGAAGATACCATGCCCCTGCCTGGCTGTCTCAATGTGTATGAAGGCAGCTGCTGGATTTGAAAGCTTGATCTCTCTTCACTTTTTTTGAGATAATTTTTCTTTTTTTTTTTTTTATTTCAAACATACATCCTAGTGGCATCTGCCCTGTGCTTACGGCAGCCCATGCTCAATTTCTTTTTTAAGCATATCATGGGGAAAGGCTGAGAGAGTTGGGGTGTTCAGCCTGGAAAAGAGAAGGCTCCAGGGAGACCTTAGTGGGGCCTTTCCAGACTTAAAATGGGCCGAGAAGATGAGGGCAGACTTTTTAGCAGGGCCTGTTGTGATAGGACAAGGGGCGATGGTTTTAAACTAAAGGAGGGAGATTCGGGCCAGACATGAGGAAGAAATTGTTGCCCCTGAAGGTGGTGAGAGCCTGGCCCAGGTTGGCCAGAGAGGTGGTGGATGCCCCATCCCTGTAGCCATTCCAGGCCAGGCTGGATGGGGCTTTGAGCAACCTGAGCTGGTGAAGATGTCCCTGCTCATGGCAGGGGGGGCACTGGATGAGCTTTGAAGTTCCCTTCCAACCCACTATGATTCTTTAATCATACACAGGAGCGGTCTGAGGGTCAGATGTTGGGTGGACTCAGCAAGGCTCTCTCTGTAAGCATCAGTGGCAGAGGGAGGGTAGAATTTACCGCTTTCCATCTGTTGGGTGTTCCCTCACCCCCACAAATGCCCCTGCATGGTATAGCGATACCTGCTGAAACCCAGGGAGAATCAACCTCTGTGGCCAGGACTCGGGGCTTGCAAGGGCTTCCCCATCCTGGCAGGGAGGATGGGTCATTTCACAAGCAGTGCTGGGCAGAGGACAAGCAAAAAGTCTCAGTGTGACAGACCACATTGCACTGAGACTGTAGAAAGCCCCGTGGGAGTGGGAGAAAAAAACAGGAGGAGAGGAGAGGAGAGGAGAGGAGAGGAGAGGAGAGGAGAAGAGAAGAGAAGAGAAGAGAAGAGAAGAGAAGAGAAGAGAAGAGAAGAGAAGAGAAGAGAAGAGAAGAGAAGAGAAGAGGCTGGCACCAGGCAGTGGCCACCTGCTCTCGATTTACTCCTGAGGACTCCTCTAATAACATCAGCGGAGGCCGTGCAATGCTTTACTGGGAGCTTCAGAAGTGTTTATGGGATGATTTGTGTGGAATGGTTACGCTGGAAGCAGTTTAGGGAAGGTATGCTGTTATTAGAGGATTTTTTTTTTTAAGCTCCGTTTGGACACTTCTTACCATTATATACCAGCAAGGAATGAGCCCCAGCAGCTGTTTGCTATTTATTAAAGTCCACAGTGTGGTAATGAGGAGGGAGGCAGCAGGGAGGGGTTCAGCAGCTTGGAGGGTTCTTCCTTGTCCTTTTCCCCAGGTTTTCTGCAGGGCCCTGTTGAATTCTTACATTTTTCTGCCACACACAGGCATCACAGGTGAAGAGCAAAGTCCTGGAGAGCACCCATGGACTCAATACCCACATGTGATCTGAAACCTCTCAAACCTGAAACTGCAGACTCAGTAAATCATCACTGCACTGTTTACACTTCTCGTATTTTCATGCTCATCTTTTCTTAGGAAGAAAGCCTTGAATTTGTTGCTTTGGACATTACCTCATTCTCCTGTAAGAGAAACAGAGAGATACGACAGATTTATGCCAATGAGAGATGGTAATCTCTGGTATATTTCTGCACGATGCAGTCCTGGTCCAAGGTGCTGCAAAAACCTTCCTTCTGCTTCAGATATATCCCCATGAAAAGTTTTCCAAACACATTTATGAGTCTGACTCGGAGTATAGCTTGTGTCCAAACTACAGTGTGTAAAATTTGCTTGGCAAAGACAGTAGTACTCTTATGAGGAACGGCTGAGGGACCTAGGGGGTTCAGCCTGGAGAACAGGAGCTGAGGGGAGACCTTCTGATCTCTGAACTGCCTGAAGGGAGTGATAGGATGAGAGGAAATAGCCTCAAGCTGTACCAAGGGGGGTTGAGGTTGGATATGAGGAAAAATTTATTCCCGGAAAGGGCTGTTGGGCATTGGAACAGGCTGCCCAGGGCAGTGGTGAAGTCACCATCCCTGGAGGGGTTGAACAGACACATAGACGAGGTTCTTAGGGACATGGGTTAGTGCCAGTGTTGGGTTAACAGTTGGGCTCAATGATCTTGAGGATCTTTTCCAACCTACGTGGTTCTATGAGTCTGTGATTCTATCACTCAAGGGGTTTCAGCACATCAGTGAAGGAACTGTTGATGCTGACACGCGGCCTGTGAAAGGGAACTGAGGAAAGCAAACCCATCATCACGAAGGTGCAATTTGCTGCAGGGGGGGTCCACGCTCAAGCGGGGAATATTTTTGGTGCAGGAGAAGGCCAGTTGGAGAAGGTCAACCTTGGGGCTTGCTACGTCGCTGCAGCCCTGCAAAGCCTCACTCAGCAGAGGCAGCTTTAAAATACCTTCCGCTTTCTGATGAAAGATTCTGCGGTGTCTCTCAACGCAGCGTTTGAAATCTCACTCTTCTCCCTCTCTTCCCCCCACTCCTCGATGATCCCTCATTCAAGCTGTCACAGTTTAACAGCCCTGTGCCGCTATATTATCAACATATACAGTCACTTGCAGGCGACCTTTGCTCTTTCTAGCACTGCAGAGCCAGGAAAGCTGCAGGGAGAGGGAACAGGATCTCATTCTGGTTCATGCATCAGCCACAAAACCATCTGCTGAGTGTGAAGCACAGGATTTTTATTAGCCGTGTGATATAGCAAGCAGAAAGGTCTCCGCTATGTTGCCATATGCCTGGGAATAGGATTAAAACTTTTCCTTCCCTCAGAGGAATTCAAGAGAGCTCCATCAGAACTCCCTGTACTGAACTTCATTCCTTTTCTTCCTTTTTGGTGCAGGACCACTGACAAGCTCTTTCACCCCAAAAAGATCTGTGTCCCACTGGGAAAACAGTAGGAACCATATGCAAAACCTCAATGAAAAGCGTTAGGCAAAGTCCCAGCCCCGCTGAAGGCAACAAGAATTTCGCCACTGCTTCCCGCAGAGCTGTGATTTCTCTCTTTCTCTCCAATAAGCCCTGCTGCTTTAGTGCATGAGCTGGGCTTTTATTTTCCCCGGAGCCTTTATTCTCCACGCAGATGGAGAACAGAGCTGCAGAAGGGCTGCCAAGCCGAGAGGCAGGTATTCTGCAGTTTCAAATCCCCGGTGCCATGTGTTTTTACAAATCCCCTCTACCTGATCTTTATTGCTAACGAAGCTTATTACACTACCAGCTAGGGCACAAATGGGTGTGAAGGGCGGTATCATCGGACCGAAGACAAACCCTTTCCAGAAGAACTTACATCAGGACAGTCGAGCGAAAGGTGGGAGAAAGGGATAGCACTTGAAAGCCATTCAATTGGCCTCTTGCCTGATTTTTTTCTTCCCTGCTTTATGATGATGTTTTCAGTTCATGGCTGGCTCTTCCCTTTGCTCCTTCCCCGTGTTGCAGTATCTCTGGTGGCACATTGGTACACAAGAGCCTCTCAAAGGGCTGGTTTAAGCAAAGCACCGAGGTGCACAGGCACTGATTGGGACCGGTAGAAACAAAAAAAAATAAAATTAATAGGGGCTAAGCACCCTTTTGTAGGGACCTAATCCAGACCATTTGCAACCGTGACCCTTTGCTTTTTACCTCTTCTTGCTTATTCTGTTCTCCAGCTGTTCTCCTCCCCTCCTCACCACGGTGTCTCAGAGCACCCAGACTGCAACTGGGTGGTTGCACCCCATAATCTGTCACCAGCACCATAAAACACCCAATTCGGCATAGTCTTTACAGCACTCCCTGATTTCCAGCCCTCCAGCCCCAACTCACATCTGCTCTTCCACAGGGATGTAAGGTTTGCTGAAGCATAAGGGTTTTTATAGACTTTTACACAACCTTCTCCAACCCGGTTTCCCAGAAGCACTAAGCCTTGCCTGAGGTTTTATGCTTAATTATCCCAACAATGGAAGCAAGTTCTGCATTGGGAGGTGCTGAGGCAACCACAGAGATGTTGGAGGACACACACTCCTGTGCTGTATTTGGTACAGATAGTTGAGAAAGGAGTTTAAAGCAATGTTGGCTGGGTAATTGAAGCCAGACCCGGGTCAGATTTTCAGCTTTGCTCAGATTCTTTAAAGTATTTCTTCTTTTGAACCTTTAAGGGGTGGCAGGTGTTGTTTGGGACCTGGACCATGGAAAACCAAGAGAACAGCACTACTGCAAAGTTGAACAGCAGCCCCGTAAGGTTCATCTGGAGCCACCACAGGGAGTCCAGGCATGTCCCCCCACCCCGAGAAACCCACCTTCTTTTGAAATTGGTTGTTTCACCACCTGAAATTCACATTCCTTCCAAGAAAGAGCTGAGGGAAAGAACAGGTCTATGTACTGATGTCAGCGTTGTAAGAAAAGCAGGAATAAGGCTATGAACGTGTGGGAGGTGGTGCCAGAGAAACAAACCCCACCAAGAATTGCTGGAACGACCTGAGCTGTCTGCTGAAGGAGGACACCATGTTTCCATCTCACCATCACATTGGGACATGAGATGCTACGGACTGGGAGTGAGGAACCCAGTCCTCCCCCAAGGGCCACTCCAAGCTTTCTGGGGACCATGCCCTTTTTGGATACTTCAGATTTTTAGAGCTGGCTTCCAAATGAGACTGTAGCACCTCAATTTCAGGTTTCCAGCATCCATCGATAAGGTGGTGGTGAGCCTTTCTCCTGCGTCAGAATCACAAGATTGACACTGTGTTCAGAGTAAAACTGCTGTTAATTGTTCTTGATGCAAAGAATGCATTTCAAGCCCAGAAGGGACTGTTACAATTATCTGGTTTTTGATCTCCCGCAAGACGTGCTGTCAGGCTTTTCTGAACTGATTCCTGCTTCAAGGACGTCGCTCTTTCTGAACCATTTATGTTGAAAAACACCCAACTGTCTTCACTGGAACTGACTTTCAATCTTCTTCAAGCTAAAGAGACTGAGGTTCTCTCAGCACATTTTCACATTTTTGCAGCCATTCCTTTCCCCCTTCTATTAACCCTTTCCAGATTTGCAAGCTCTGCTTTGACTTCCATCACTTTATGTGTCTCTTTCTCCTATTTGTAATTTGAGGTTCACAAGACCACTTAGACTCTCAAGTTCATCCAATATCCACCATGACCTACACGTCCCTGCTGGAACTGCTGACTTCCAAAGAGTCAATCATGTCTCCCACCCCCATATGTGTCATTTCTAATAACAAGGTTTTATATTCAGGCATGTGGAAGTACCATTAGCTTGCTTGTGCTCAGCATACCAACCACAGTGACTTGCCTTCTGTTAGCAATGTCTTGATTTTTACTGTTCTTGCCAATACCAGTGTCATCTGCTATGTTTATCCACGACAATTTTAATGTTTTTTTCTTAGCCATTCATAAAAATGTTAAATAATGTAAAACTACAGACAAATTCACCTAGAGTACAGAGATGAAATGTATAGGGTCAAAGATGCACATAAGTTTTTATACAGCCATTTTAGATGTGTCTGACACTTTTATCCCTTTAAATGTATATAATGTTGATTACCCAGTGGTTCCAATTTCATAAGAGAAAATTTGTGCTGTGATTCACAGGATACCTGCGGAAATACGCTACATCAATGCTGTCATTTTTGCCTACCAAAACTCCTGTGAGATTGGCTTGATGTGATCTGTTTTCTGTGTGGATGAGCGTTCTTTTTTCAGTGATGACACTGCATCCACCATTTTTTCCATGACTGGTGTTGTGCTGGTAGCCCAAAGTTACCAGGTTATTTTGTTTCTCTGTTCCAGAAGGACTTTTCCCATTCCCAGATGCAAGTTTTTTCTCAAAATCAACAACACATGTTGGTCCTTGATTAGTTCTTTTTCAACTCCGGATGCCAGTTATACAGATACGTAATATCTAAATACCTGATTTTACTAGCTATTCTTTCACATGCTTTTTTTCTGCTGTAATAGAAAGTATTTAATAATCATAATGTAATATATCTATATTTCCCCCCAAACTGGAATACAAATGTTTCATAAAGACATTTACCATTTCTGAACTGTTCTTAACAGATCTGTCCTGTCCTTCCACAATCATCCATATCTGCCCATGAACCAATATTAGACCTAGGATTCTTTGGTTTTGGTGTATCAAAGCCTCCTACGAAATGTCCCATCTTTGCTCTCCTTCTGTCCTCTCCCTGGACTGTTTCTCTTCCCTAGCAATCTTTATGATTTCTAGTTTCTAATTTTTGCTTTTAAGCTTCCCCAGTTATTACATATTGGAGTTTTATTATTCTTTTCATAGATACATTCACTTCCCTTGTAAAAGAGCTTTTTAAAAACCTAGTTTACTCTTCTCTTTCAGCTGTCGGCCCATGTTTTTTGTGTTTATATACATATATAGTTAAATACTCTTTAACAGTTTCCAATTTTCATTTACATTTTAAAATTCTTTTTGACAGCCAGTTTTTCATCTGTTTTTTGAATCAATAGAATATACTTACAAAAAGTTTTCAAACTTTCTTTCCTTCCTTTTATTAAAAGGAAAAACAAAGAAGAGAAATCTGAGATTTGTATCTAATCCCATGACTCTGAAGTCTGGGGTTTTAAAAACATGTAATAAAGGCCCAGATAAAATCACAAGAGTTGGCAACACTTTAGTATTGCATTTGTCTGACTGCATTCCCTGGCCGGTACCTAGTAACATATTATCATGATTTTTTTAAGAGATGAAAATAATGATTTCACCACAATTTTGAAAGGTGAAATCCAGAGAGAGCATGTGTCTGTTATTTGAACATTTACAGTAATAGGGAAGATGATTTCCTAGCTTGCAGTGATGTCTCTAGGAGGTGGTGCTGACACTTATCACCTGTGAAAACCCAAGCAGCTTAAATTCAGGCCATATTAAAAATACTGGCCTACATTCCTCAGTCAGTGATTCACCATTCGTGGCACCGTCATCCAAGCAGTGTATGTGGTTTAGTTCATTAGTGAAGTGAAATTCATCCCATAGATGAGATATGTGCAGAGCCTGATTGGCTTTTTGCTTCCCATCAAGAAACAGGGTTTGAGTACGAGTTTAACAAGGTGTAGTTCTGGATGTTGATGGCAACATCGCTGTAGTATGTCATGATCAAGCTATTAATTACATGTAAAATAACAATAGTCCACTTGTCCTTCTAGTGTATCCATTCTAGATATGACATTTGTTTTCCAAATTCTTCATCTTGCTTTTGAAATACTGAAAATTTTACGACCTTTCTAGGGAGAAAAGAGACTTTGGGGTTGTTTAGCCTGGAGAAAAGGAGGCTGAGGGGAGACCTTCTTGGTCTCTACAACTGCCTGAAAGGAGGTTGGACCAAGGTGGGGTTGTGCTCTGCTCCCAAGGAGCAAGCAACAGGACCAGAGGAAACAGCCTCAAGTTGCACCACGGGAGGTTGAGGTTGGATCTGGGAACAATTTCTTCCCCAAAGGGCTGTGGGGCATTGGAACAGGCTGCCCAGGGTAGTGGTGGAGTCACCATCCCTGGAGGGGTTGAACAGATGCGGAGACGAGGTTCTCAGGGACTCGGGTTAGTGCCAAGGTTGGGTTAATGGTTGGACTTTATGATCTTGAGGGTCTTCTCCAACCTAAATGACTCTATGAATCTATGATCACAACAAGGACAAAAGAAATCTCCCCCTCGCTCAAGGGAAGTGTAAGAGGAAAGGTGAAGGTTATACATTCGTCTAATTTGCCTTCTGGAGCCACATTTTGTGTGTCTTTGCAGTCACTGCCTGGAAAATTGTGAGGCATTCATTGGTAAGAGCACGTCACCTCCATGACTGGTCGGTCATGTCCATGAATGAGTGATTCAGACCATACAGGTGCAGGGAAGTGCCAGGACATGGATGGAAGAATGAAGAACTTGTTGTCTGAGGGGGTGCCTGTAGAGGCTTTTTTAGTTCAGCACAACAGCAACCAAGAGGGGAAATGAGTGCTGTTACACATGAAAGGTAAAAGTAGCTGGAAGCAAAAAGAAACACTAGAGTGAAAGAAAAAAAAAAGTTGGCATGAGAACAAGTAGGTTTTAATTGGCCCGGAGTAAATTTAGTCTGGAAATTAGATGAAGTTTCCTAAGCATCAGATCAGCAAAATCCTGGAACAGGATTCTGGGGGCTGTGAAAACAGACCTTGCTCAGATCACAAATGGGTTTAGCTGTGGCTGTGACAACAGGGAGCTCTGCTTGGTGAGCCAGCAGGTTCCCACCCTGTGCACCCATGTTTCCAGGGGGACAGTGGAGAAATAGCCCCCAGGAACGGCCTTTCAACCAAAGGATTGGTAATGCTTGGACCATGGCAGCAAGGTGGAGCTGTGAGGCACCAGCAGACAATTTGCAGATGAATGAATACTCCACCATGGGGAACCCCTCGGTCCATCTTCCCTGTAAGCCTGCAAGATCTCTCTGCTGCTCTGAAAATGTGATTTATGCCTAATCTGGCTAGCTGTGACCCAACCACCCTTTCTGTCTCTGCTCAACCTGCCAACCAGGTGAGATACCTGTTTTCTGGGAAAAAGACCAAGACAAGGAAAATAACCACCCTGAGCTGCTAAACTGCAGCTATGATAAAATGATTTTCTGCTCCTTGGGACTTGGACTTGCAAAGTTAACCTGAAGGGTCATGTCTAGGTCTAATGACAACATTGGCAGAGGTGTAAATGTCCCCGTGTCCTTACTTATTCCAGAATCACCAAGATTAGTGGGACACATGATCTGAACTTCATCTTCAGCTACTCCAGAGTTTGCTGGGGACTAAGCAAATACAAGGTTTTGCTTGGAATCTATCTCCTGTGTATGTCTCACTGACCAGGTAACCCCTCTTTGAATCAGCGTGATGTGATCACCTACACAACAAAATCCCAGAAGCCAAGGAAATGGAACCAGGATCCCTAAATGAATGTGGAGAAAGGTCTGAGATTTGCATCTCTTTGATGCCACTTGGCACCTCTCAGATGAACTCCTATTAGGCTCTCTTTTCCTCTCAGCATGGCCCAGGGCACATGATTCACTGTTGGAGGGGCAGCCAAGTGACCTTCCCAGCGGCTTGGAGAAATGTCAATCTGAAGTGTTCACCCTTGTTCTCTGTTAAGAGCTGGACCAGGACAAGGGGTAATTGGTTCAAACTGGAACACAAGAGGTTCCACTTAAATTTGAGAAGAAACTTTTTCTCAGTGAGGGTGCCAGAGCCTGGCCCAGGCTGCCCAGGGAGGTCGTGGAGTCTCCTTCTGTGCAGCCATTCAAACCCTCCTGGACACCTTCTGTGTAACCTCATCTGGGTGTTCCTGCTCCGGGGGATTGGACTGGATGAGCTTCCGAGGTCCCTTCCAATCCCTGACATTCTGTGATTCTGTGATTCTGTGATTTTTGTGGTAGCTGTGAACCAATAGATAGAACCATAGAATCATAGAATGTCCTGGGTTGGAAGGGACCCACAAGGATCATGGAGTCCAACTCCTGTCCCTGCACAGGACAACCCCATAGGTCACACCGTGTGTCTGAGGCCATTGTCCAGTCTCTTCTTGAACACTGTCAGGTTGGGGCCGTGACACCTCCCTGGGGAGCCTGTTCCAGTGTCCAGCACCTCTGGGTGAAGAACCTTTTCCTAATGTCCAACCTGAACCTCCCCTGGCACATCTTCCTGCCATTCCCTTGGGTTCTGTCACTGGTCACTAAAGAGAAGAGATCGGCGCCTGTCCCTCCTCCTCCCCTTGTGATGAAGCTGCAGCCCCATGAGCTCTCCCCTCAGTCTCCTCTTCTCCAGGCTGAACAAACCAAGTGACTTCAGCTGCTCCTCCTACACCCTCCTCTCCAAACCCTTCACCAACTTCATAGCCTCTTCTGGACACTCTTCACTAGCTTTTTATCTTTTTTATATTGTGGTGCCCAGAACTGCACCAGTGCAGAGTAAGATAGGAAGGACAGGTTGGGAGCTGCCCTGTTCCCATGTTCTCTGTCTCAACCGTTCTTCTGCTGTGCTCACCACCAAGCACACACGTGCCCTGGCAGCCTCAGTGCATGGATGTTATGTAGCCCATGAAAGGGATTGGGACGTGGGAAAGGAAAGCGGTCCTCTGACCCAGCTTGGTCCCCTCATTTGGAGGTCTTCAGCTAACACAGTGAAGACTGAGACCACAGAAACACGCTCTGTTGTGAAATTCCCACTCCTCCTTTCTCAGGAGGGAAACACCAGGAAAGACCTCAGATGACACTTTTCCAATATAATGAAGAAAAACAAACTAACAAACTAAACCACCAAACAAACAGCCCCCACAACACTCTGGGCAAAAGCGGGAACAAAGACTAACACCAGCATAAATATGAGAATGATCTATTCACCTTTCTCTAAGAAATACTGAGGTGCGTTTTGTGGAAGAACCTATGTGTTCCAGATGCCTGTGTCACAGACACTGATGAGCCCTACAGCAATGCAGTTTGTTTTCCTGTAAAGACATCACAGGCAGTTTACTCTGACAGACTGCTGTTTTATTATGACATTTCCCCCCTCTTTGTACTGCAGCCAACAAATCCCAATTCCTCAGTAACGTTTGGTCCAGGGTGCCATCTGCAAGGAGTAAAAAGGTGCCATAAATAATTTCCAGGGAGCGCAGGGGATGGAAGATGAGTTGAACAGAAGCAGAGATGTTGTTGTAACACATCTCAACCAAGGTATCATTCTCTGATCTCCACAGTCACCATTGAAGCCACCCTTCCCCTTTCTGGTCCTTCCCCTCCATGATGAAGGACCTCGGTGAGACCATCTAAACTGGACACCAGTCTCAGCATCCCACCTCATCTCCCCCATCCAGGTGGGATTGAACCCCTCCTGAGCTGTTGAGCAAAGAGTATTTGCCCCTGATTTATCCAGACTTCATGCAGAAGAGAGATGCGAAGGATTCCTGCGTTTAGTGACTTGATGTAACTCAATCTCGGTGTGCTTCTCCCGCCGGCGTCTGACCGAGGGGGCTACAGAACTGTTTCCAGAGTTTTCCCCCATTTATCCTGTGCAGTCTGGAGCGGCAGGTCCCTGGAAAAGACATTGGAAAACAAACCTGCTCTGGTGCCTACTATAAAATTTGGTTCTGTTCAGATTAACTCTGAATTCTAGACATTCAACACCAATGTGAACGGTTTAAAAGCCATTTATCTGCACAGCGATGAAAGGACAAAATTCCTTGGCAAGGTTGGAGGCTCCCTTTGATATCTCATATATTTTAACTACCACATTTACAATGCCTGTAGTACCTTATTTTTTACATTCTGTACTTGTTATTTTCCACTTCTTCTCCAGCTGCCATAGCACAGAAACCAACTTTTAACTTCATAAGGGAGGTGAGACATCGGTACTGAATTAGAGGTCTGTGCTTTGAATGAATCAGCAACACCCATCCTGGCATTTTTTCTCACCTCCTACTACAAACACAGATAGGCACTCACACACTGACTACACCTTCATTTCAGCTCTTATTCAACCAGAGCTGGGTTTTACGAAGGAGCCACTGGTCAGAGCTATACCTAATGCAACACAACTGGCTTTTAAAACAGTGCTGTTTTAATACGGACTGGGCAGCTGTTACCATATAAGACACAAAATTAAAGACAGCCCCTGCACTGAAGAGCTACAGACTGGTGGCTTTCTGAACAAAAGAGTCTCCTTGCAATACAAAATAATCTTTGCATTGAACACTAAAGATGCATATGTTTGTTTCCAGAGGTTTATTTCTTCTGTACCTTAAANAAAAAAAAAAAAAAAAAAAAAAAAAAAGGAAAAGGAAGATGCAGGGGAAACAAAAAGGTTGAATGAGAGCACTGAATACCAGGAATGAAATAATTTTCTCTGCAAATTAGCCAATAAATGGAACCAGAAATGGCTAAGTAGATTCTTTTTCAGCACCTTTTCCAGCACCATGTGTGCTAACAGGCAGCAGTCACCCCCATGCGAACCAAGAAGCTGCTCATTGCAGGCAAGGGGAACACACACCAATCAGTGTGCTGGAAATCCTCTTATGCAAGGTGTGAATACAACACCTGGGAAAACTTCTTACAGGTTTGAGAACGTCCCATTGCTAATCCCTCTCCCATCCTTCTGGGACAAAAATAGTTCGTCTATAATTGGGATGTTCTCACAGGCTTTGCTGTTCAATTCGTAAGCCTCAGTTTCCTTGTCTATAGAACAGACTATTTAGGGAACTTTTATGGGGTATTATTTTTAGGTTTTGTTGAACTTTGGGCAATGCAGCTGATAATTACCATCTTTTAATGAAGGAAGTGGCGGCATCACCTCCTAGCATCAGACAGCAGAGGAGAGCAACAAAATAAAACAAGTCATCTGAGCATGAAACTAGTGAACAGCATTACCTGAAGGGCTTGCCAGTGCGGATTCTCTAGTGGCGAATAAAGTTGTTGCCCTCACACGGCCAAATGTGTAGTTAGGAGAGTCCCAATTTGGGTTTTTCTTCTGCATCCAGTCTTCTGAAGAGGAGAGGAGATTTTGATTCTTGAGAAAAACTACCTTCATACTGAAATTTATAAGAAATCCTGACAGCACAGCTTTTGCTCAGGCTGACGACATCAGGCATTTTGCAGTAGAGCATAAGATGCCCCTGCATAAATATTTCCCTCAGGAAATAAGGTGATTAGACTCTGAGACCACAAGTGGTCCATTATTCCCCAAAGCCGTGTGTTTATCGTATTTGTGGATTTAAAAATAGCAAGAGTTTACAAGCTCCACACTGCTCTCTGCAGAACTGCCCCAAATCCTGCCCAGATCTGCTGTCACCAGACAGAATCATAGAATCATTTAAGTTGGAAAATACCCTTAAGATCATCAAGTCCAACCATATAGAAGATACAAGACAATGTTGGAGACCTTTAAAAATAAAGGGCCATTCTTGAAAGCTTAACCATGTGCCTAAGAGCTGTGTTTGGTGTCAAATACCAGCCCTCTTCAATCTCTATGCAAAAGGTTCTCCAAACAAACCACACCTATGTCCCAACAGTTAAATCAAGATAAATTGAGTTTTGATCCATTTTTTGGGTACGGCACTTGGCGTTGGATCAAAGTTCTTGCAATTAAAGTCTCCTGAAAAGACAACAAGGAACCTGCCTGGGTGTTCAGAGTCCTGCCTGCTCTGGATCAGAGCATCTGAAGTTCAATAGCATAAGTGAAATGGTTGCTGGTATCAACAGTCGATTTTAATCATCTTGTTTGGCAGGAGAACGCTGTGGCCCAGTGAAACACGCCAGTCTCTTTAGGTCTTGCGTGCATCCATCCCTGTGCAAATGGGAGCAAATACGTTTTCTCTTTGGTTTCCACAGAGAGCAGACAGAAAGCAGGCAGAAAGCAGGCAATATGGCTCTAATGCAGAGTGCTGCCAGGTAGGACTCCTGGATCGATGCCTCCTGGGGGAATCACGCTTTATTTTCGGGTAGATCCACACCACTCATGCCTGGAGGTAAGATGGGGCTGAAAGGGGTGCTGCAGGGGTAGAGCAGCTGCCCATCCCAAGGGAGATATGGGAAAAGGACTGGGAAGGGGCCACGAAGAGGATGGACCAGACTCTTTTCAGTGGTGCCCAACGACAGCGTGAGGGGCAATGGGCACAGACTGAAGCACAGGAGGTTCCTTCTGAATATGAGGAGAAACTTCTTTCCTTTGAGGTGCCAGAGCCCTGGACCAGGCTGCCCAGAGAGGTTGTGGAGTCTCCTTCTCTGCAGACATTCAAACCCACCTGGACACATTCCTATGTGATCTGCTCTGCTGACCCTGCGTTAGCAGCTGGGTTGGACTGGATGATCTCCAGAGGTCCCTTCCAACCACAACCAGTCTGTGATTCTGTGATCAGCTCCGGCCTCCAAATGCACCAAGGAAGGAGAAGGACAATGGAGAGCAGCCTCCAGGTCCTTCCCTGCTCCTGCACCCCGGAGTAACGCAGCAAACCCATTCAAGTCTGCCAGCCCCAAAGGAGACATAACATCGGCCTCGGAGAGGTGCACAGAGTACTCATTTATAGCTGCTTCCAGAACTGCATAGGTTTCAAAGGGCCGAATGCAATGGAAGATGATTTTAGGTTTGTTTTTAATTACTACACTGCTCTTCATATATATATATATATATAAATTTTTTTTTTTTTTTTTTACTAGTACATCACATAAAACTGACTTGAAACACGTCCCTTCCAAATCCTCAAACATTACATGTCACCTTGACATTTCCAGTGTGGGTTTTTAGGAGAGTTTTTAAGAATTAAAGGTAAACTTCCAAGAAAATTTGTATGTAAAAATAGTTCAAATAAACCTCAAAAGACACTTGACAAATATAGAATGACCAAGGCAGTAAAATGAATACATGCGAGTGAACATAAAGGAGTTTTATTTTCCTTAATTCCAGTTGAACAGCCCATTATGTCTTTTCCTGGAGCCCACAGACTTGAAAACCAGTTGCAAGCTGAACTGAAGTGGTCGGGATATGTGATCTATAAACATTCGAGTAGCTGAAGCATGAAAGCAGACGATGTGAGGTTGGGTTTATGATACTGATGCTATCTCCTTTTATTTCAGAATCGCCTGGAGTTATGAGACGGAGCCTGCTGGATTGTATAAATGTTACATAGTTTAGTGAGTGTATGAAAGAGGAGTCAGTCCCGAGAGCATGTGGGCATCGGCTGCTGTTCCTCCTGAGTGCTTGGGACTGAAAATCTGCAAAATGAGTGAAAAAAAAAAAAAAAGGGAGCTTTTTTTTTTTTAAAAAAAAAAAAAAGATCACGAAAATCAAATAGTATATTCTACTTAAAAATTTAAAACCAAAAAAAAAAAAAAAGATCCAGCAGTTCAGATTGTATTTGCCAGGTGTGGATTTAAAGCCCTAATTAAGCTCTCACTGGGGTCAATGGGAACTTTATCATGGACTGCACTGAAAGTCAGAGCCTAAACCACCAGCTACTTTTAACGAGGGACACACAGACCTTTTTCCTATCACTGCTTTCACGAAGCATAGACTTGAAATAACGTGCAGCTCAGCCAATGGTCCTCTGGGTATCAAGCGACACACGATCCATCTACCCACGAAGAGCAGCAGCAAACACCATTATGGAGACTCCCAAGGAACCTCCAGCTGGTGGAAACAGAAAGAATCACAGAATCATTTTGGTTGGAAAAGACCCTCCAGATCACCAGGTCCAACCATTAACCCAACACTGTCACTAAAACGTGTGCCTGAGAACCTCATCTATGTGTCTTTTAAACAATCCCAGGGATGGTGACTCCAGCACTGCCCTGGGCAGCCTGTTCCAATGCCCCACAGCCCTTTGGGGAAGAAATTGTTCCCAGATCCAACCTCAACCTCCCCTGGTGCAACTTGAGGCCGTTTCCTCTGCTCCTGGCGCTTGTTCCTGGGGAGCAGAGCCCGACCCCCCTGGCTCCAAGCTCCTTTCAGGCACTTCAGAGATCAGAAGGTCTCCCCTCAGCTCCTGTTCTCCAGCTGAGCCCCCCAGCTCCCTCAGCCGCTCCCATCACACTTGTGCTCCAGCCCCTTCCAGACCTGATGGTCCCACATCAATCAGCAGGTCAGCAGAGTCGTACCGATTTGTCTCCGACAGCAGCCGAACCTCTTTGTCTCTGGGTAATTGGGTGTTGTCACCATTCCCAGAGGCTCAGATCTGAATCTCTTTCTGCTGGGCCCAGGGCAAGCACTGAAGGCATCCTGTGACCCAGCATTTGCCGCTGTCTCCGTCTGCACCTTCATTAACTTTCAACGTCGTCATTATGATATTGCTGGAGGGGATTGCTGCTGCCTTGGGCAGAGAAGACATGTCAGCCAGAGAGCTGAGTAGGAGGGAAGCACTCAAGAAAATGATTGAGGGGTATGCTTGTCATTGCATGTGCATGCATATGTGTGTACTTTCCTAATTTTGCTCTGAGAACCATCTTCAACCACTCCTTTACAGCCACTGTCCTTAAATGACCTCCTCCTGTCTCGCAGCTTCACCTCTCCGCTCCTTCCATATATTTACTGATCCAAACTCGGAGCCTTGCGTGGATTTCTCCACCACCACTGTGTCTCCCACTGTCCTCCCTGCCTCTGAGACTTGTTGGCCTGGAGCTCTGCGAGAGCCATTTCCCCCATATCTTCTGCTGCTCATGCAATGATCTCGCCCTTCCCATGTTCCACATCCTCCCACCTAATTCAACTCCCTTCTGCACATTAAGCTTCCTCCAGAAGACTCAGCAATACTAAACCTTCATCAGTTAAATGCCCTCTCTGTCCCAGCAACACGTAAGTGTGGAAGGATAGATTAAAATCACGCTAAATGAATACCTGATGTGGGCTTCCCAGAGCGCCTCTTGTTGTAAAACCAGAAAGCTTGGCTGCAGAACTCTTTGGGGCAGGATCTGTCTTGTATTTATATCCTGTAAATTTTCAAATCCGTTGCTGGTGCTAACAAATAAATAGCAATGATTAATCACCGGTCATTTTGGACCTGATCCAGCTTTGATTACATCAGTGGGAACCTTTCCATTTGCTGTGTGGGAGTTGGATCAGACCCACAATCCATCCTCTTCTTAGCTCAGCACTGTCCTCGAGTGGATTTTATCTTGTCAGGCTTAAGGTGTTTGCATTCAGGTAGCTTTCCTCTGCTTCTGTGAAGCTAGTATAAAAGTGACATATCAAATCCAAAGATGTGCCCACCAGGGACCTCTGGAAAACGGAGTTTGGGATTTGAGGGATCGTCGTATTTCACATTTTCATTCACTCCGTGAATTTTGGCAATTTGAGGCTGGTGAAATGCTGTAGCCGATGAAATAAAACTTCCCCATGACAAGGCTGGAAAACTCAGATAACCTAAAACCAGCCTTGGCAATGCTCTCTTGAGATGGCACTGGAGCTCAGATAAGTGGCAGAAGGGAAGATGCCAATATGTCCCGTTAATGTGGCTTTTCTACCATCTAATCACGATAACGTTGCCACTAAGGGAGCTGAGATAGGAAAGAAGGTGATTTGTTTTAAGTAGTATCAAAATTACAACTCTTATCCTTTTACATACAGCAGAAAAGAAAGGAAAAACAGATCCAGGTGCTAACGGTTCTCAGCTGACCCAGTTCAAGCAACTAAAAAATTGCACAATACACGATCAGGTGGCAGGGTTTATATCCATGCCTCGTGAGCATGTCAGGTCTTCTGCTGTTTGGTTCAAGGAGAACATCCTTGAGTCTTAAAAGGAAAATATAATAATGAATCCAGCAGGCAACTGAAAAGTAAATCACGGCTTTACGTGCGTGGAGGAGATCCAGAACATCATCCACTCCTCTGAGGCACCTCTGTCCCTCTGGTAACGCGGCAAAGGGTTCCCTCTGTAACAAGATATACTCTCCATCACCACCTCAGCAATGAAGCAACATCTCACATTCTGCCAGACACCTGGACAACTCCTTCCACCTCTGACCCCTTGAGGAACACCCCGACCTTCAGCGAGAAATACTTTCCTAGGTTTTCACATGGGGTAGAGTTATTCCTTATTGAGTATTAATCCTGCTGCTGCAGGAAACGCCTGTAAATTATATCCTTTCCTACAATGGATCAACTGCCTGGGAAAGTGCAGGCACAGCTCATGAGCTTGCCTCAAATGTTTATATGTAAGAAATAGTAGGTGAAATAATTACTATGTCCACAGGTGTTAGGAAGGATCCATCTATCTGTCTGAATAACTGAATATGCCTTATGTTGGCATTTAAACAATCCTTCAGCATTAAAGGTCTCAGCAGATACAATCATAGAATGATAGAATCATTTAGACTGGAAAAGACCCTCAAGATCATCAAGTCCAACTGTTAAGCCAACCCTGGCATTAAACCATGTCCCTAAGAACCTCATTTCTGCATCTGTCCAACCCCTCCAGGGATGGTGACTCCAGCACTGCCCTGGGCAGCCTGTTCCAATGCCC
>VWYH01004460.1:192679-223022 GCA_013399365.1 Pampusana beccarii | reverse complement strand
CACTCATGACTGGTCACCAACTGGATTTTACTTCATTCTCCGCTACCCTTTGGGCTCAGTCATCCAGCAATTTTTTTACCCAGCAAAGAGTTGTGTGTCCAAGCCATGAGCAGCCAGTTTCTCCAGGAGAATGTTGTGGGAAACAGTGTCAAATTCTTTACTAAAGTCTAGGTGGAGATCATCCATGTGAAGTGGGGTGCACGGTGTTACTGTGTGGAGAAGAAGCTGATGACTACAGAGATTATTCTGTGAAAAATATCTCTACTTTCCCGGTTTATGGGTTTGTACATGCCCAGAGGTGGTGGCCTCTCCACTGGAGTGGATGTTCTGGGAGTAGTAGGCAATACTGGTTTTAAACCAAATTTTACAAGGGCTATCTTGAATCACCATCCCTGGAGGGGTTTATAAGATGTGTAGATGAGGTTCTTAGGGACGCTGTTTAGTGACAGCGTTGGCTTAATGGTTGGACTCAATGATCTTGAAGGTGTCTTCCAATCAAAACAATTCTGTTATTCTCTGATTCCACCCCCATTCCCGCACCGTGCAAAGCTGATGCAGAGCACTGGTGGTGCTAGTCCTCAAATTTGGAAACATTTTTGTGATTGGCACAGAAGCCTTAAGTGATGGAGGTACTCCCACCATGGCAGTTCAGAGCACGAAGTCCATCGTGCAGATCCGTAGTGCTCCAGGAACAGACATTCTCGTGTGCCACAAATTCTGGGCCGCGCCAGAGAGGCTTTTCAAAATAGATTTCGTTCCTTTTTAAGAACTCCTCAAAGAATTTGTCAGTTCCTGCTTACGGAAACCATGTAAACAGCAAGGCTTAACCACATAAACAAACAGAGCGATATTTTTTTTTTTCATTAGTAGTCCTCTTAAGTGGCAGTACAGTAAACTTGCAATTTGGATTCCAGGGAGTCAGTAACCGGGAAAGCAATGATGGCTCCCCAAGACGAATGGGAGCAGTGCCCAGCCAGATCCCTTGACTGCAGAAATGTGTCTGCCCTCCCTATTGTTTCAGTGCCAGCAGTCTGCAGACAACACTGGGAAACGCTGTGCTGCTTTACTGCCCAGTTTTAACTTCGTCTTTCTGCAAAATCATGGGATCAGAGAATAGTTTGTGTTGGAAGGGGCCTCTGAAGGTCATCCAGTACAGCCTCCTCCTCAGAGAAGGCCTAATTAGACCTGGTTTCTCAGGGGCTTGACCAGAAATATCATGAAGACCTCCAAGGATGGAGATTCAGTCTGGACCAACCTGTCTACTAGACAGGTCCATTCATGGAGACCATTTTTTGATCTGCTCAGGCAGTTCAAGGAAAATAAAAGCTATTTTGTAGGCAGCTGCTGTGTTTTCTGGGCCTGAAAGTCTTGGGGTTGTGTGTCACTGAGGTCAGGTCCAGTTCCACCAGTGACAACACTAGTTTTCACCAAGACCAAAAGATGTTCCCCTTTCCCAGGTTTGTCAGCACATGCAGAAGTAGCAGAAGGTATTTAATGGCCTGATAGCCACTTTTTTGATGGTAAATCAATGCAGATTCTAGATCAGGCAAGATGTTTCCTCCTCCCAGATTTGTATTACTTCTTCAGGAGTCCCAAATATACTGGGGCACATTGGCTGGCAAGTCAAATGAAGGATAAGCTGGTTTTAGGGTGCTTTTTTTCCCCCTGGTTCTTCCCTGGCACCATGAAAATATCCTCTGGTGCTTGCAGAATGAATGAACCAGCCAAAGACCTGAAGGGTATTCATCAAATTCCTTCATTCAACCTCAAGATGAATTTTCATGGAAAAAGAGGAAACAGAGTTTATTAAGGGGTTTCTTCTACAAATACTTCACAATTGTAGGCACTGAACAACCCTTTGCACATCACCCTGAGTGATGAAGGGTAGAACCACACAGATTTTCTCATCTCTCCTCTCCTCTAAACACAAAAGAAATCCATCTCAGCACTTTTTTTGGTCTTCTGATCAACTGAAGAGCAATTCTGCACCATGGTGCATCCTAAAGAAGGGGATGTCTTCATGCCATCCTCTTCCTTTAGGAGAAAACATTGTCATTAGCTCAGCAGGTGTTCAGAAGGTGATTGGATCTGCTCAGAATGCAAAATGGTAATTTACCCTGAAATAAATGAGTGCCAAGGCATTTCCCTACGTATTTTCTTTTTGCTCTGAAACTGTGCAGTGCAGCCCATGGAAAACATTTTTTGGTGCTTCTCCTATTTGCCAGAGAGGATGTTTGCACAGATTCTATTTATTGCTTTGTTTTCATTCCCCCTGAAGTGATACATACTAAAAGCTTCGGGATCAGCCATGTGTGTTTTGCTTGAGATTCAACATATTCATTAACTAATTGTGCTGGCATGGAGAACCCTGAAGATAACAAAAGGCAGCCTGGATCCTGCCTGGATGGAAACAGGAAATATTATCGTAGAGAAAGGGAATTTTCAGGACAGGCCCACTCCTCTCCCCTCTCACAACCCAGTGTTGGAGCAGGCACTCGGAAAATATTGCTGTGTGCTTGTCAGGCCATGATGCATCTTCAGAGCAGGCTAAAATGCAACCCCTTGGCAGCCTGCAACAGGTTTTGCTTGGAAGAGATCCTCAAGATCATTGAGTCCAACCGTTAACCCAAACCTGACGCTAACCCATGTCCCTAAGAACTTCATCTATGTGTCTGTTCAACCCCTCCAGGGATGGTGACTCCAGCACTGCCCTGGGCAGCCTGTTCCAATGCCCCACAGCCCTTTGGGGAAGAAATTGTTCCCAGATCCAACCTAAACCTCCCCTGGTGCAACTTGAGGCCGTTTCCTCTGCTCCTGGCGCTTGTTCCTGGGGAGCAGAGCCCGACCCCCCTGGCTCCAAGCTCCTTTCAGGCAGTTCAGAGATCAGAAGGTCTCCCCTCAGCTCCTGTTCTCCAGCTGAACCCCCCAGCTCCCTCAGCCGCTCCCATCACACTTGTGCTCCAGCCCCTTCCCCAGCTCCGTTATGTTCTCTCAACTCGCTCCAGCACCTCAAGGCCTTTCTCCTCAACACAGCTGGTGTCCGCAGTGGGAACGAAATTTTAGGGGCAGGGCAATAAAAGGCTCTTGGAGGGGGCATGAAGTCAACCCACCAGGCTTCTCACTATGTGTTGATAAAAGACAGAAGTGTCTGCTCTTTGTCAGGCTGGGTCCTGCATCATGCTGTTGGTCTCGTTGGATGATCAGGACTTGGCCAAAATCTCTAAGGAAATGCACTGGTGAAAACAGTTCAGACTGGAGAAAATTGAGTTAGTTTTGATGGTCTGGCTTGCTTGCTTCCTTCCTCCATCAGATGCTCTCATCCCTTTTTCTCCATGGCACTGGCTGAGCTGTGCAGAGCCTGCAGGTCATGACAGGTGGGCGGTGAATGATTAATTCACTGTTGGGGAGGATTTTTTTTATTCCAGAATTCGGTATCACTCCTAATTTTGGTTGGAAACCAAAGTTTTAGAACTCAGCACCAAAAATCAAACCAGGAACCACACAGTGCCCTGCTCACCTGTGCCCTGGAGCCAGCAGCTTTGTGCCAGCCCTTCTCCAAGGCCTTCCCAGAGCTGGCAGATTGGGTAGTGGTGGGCAGCCCCCAAACAGAGGGGATCTGGGACCAGATCTGAAGCTTTTCCTCTCACAGACACACCACTTAGGGACATGGTTTAGTGGCAGACTTGGCAGTGTTTATAGTTGGAACTGATACTAAAGGCCATTTCTATCCTAAATGATTCTATGAGGGGTGCATTCCCTAGAAGCCCACCTGGCCAAACAAGTAGGAATCAAGCTCAGGCCTTGTTCTCAAGAGAATTCCAGCCAAGTTGAATGTCCATCCACAAAACGCTTTGATTTCTGCAATTTCTAACCAGACCAGCGTCTGCTGATGTGTTCCAGCTCTATGTTGTGTCGCATTTTCCTCTGTCCATTGCACATACACACAGACTGATGGGATGTTGTGGACCCTCGTGAAACTTTGGGGTTGGAAGAGGTGAGAGAGAAGATGAGACAAACTGGGCTAAAGGAGGAATAATGAATACTGTATGTGACCTACATGTCACCTTGTACTTTCATTGCTCATATCTCACTACCGAAAACACACAGGTTTCCCCTCCTCTAGTCAACGGTTCAATCCAGAAGTTTTGTCCTCAGTGTTTCTTTTAAACACATCCCCTGCCCATATTCAGTCTGTGACAGAAACCACCAGTTCACAAAGAAACACATGCTGAGATGGGTCTGTCCCAGCAAATTCACGGCCATCATATAGACCTTCATAAAAACTAAAAGTGCTGCAGGGAAAACAAATAACTTAAAAATTAAAAGTTTTCTCCCAAGCTTCTTCATCTACAGGCAATTTATTTCACGATAGAAAATTATGTGGGGCTTTCTGCTTGGAGAAATAGATTAAGGAATATTTTGAAGGTTCTGGAACTAATTATTGAGGTGTAAGAAACTAAATCTTTGTGATCAGGACAAAAATAGGAAGCAAACCCAGACATGAAACAAGCCAAGCACTTAAATCATCCTGTGAGCCCTAAGAGGGGCAGAAACATTTCAAGCAAACTGGGGGTTGATTTTAAAATTATTCAGGAGAAAAAACAGGGACAGGTAAGAATGAAGAAAACTTTGAGTTCAGCTCAGTCTTGCCGAAGATCTGCAAGAACTCAGGGTCAGATGTGGGGGAGTCTGGGTTGATGGATGAAGTAGAAATAAAGCCAGACAATGAGTTTGATGTAGTCTGAGGTGCCAGACAATGAGTTTTGTGTGTCATCAAAATGCAATTGGGACAATGGTCATATGGGTATTCCTCCCAGCAGCTGGAGCAGATCCCTGCCCTAGCTTATAGCTACATGGGTTCTGCTACCAGTACATCTGTTTCTGGAGCTGCATGGTGAAAGAGAACTAATGTCGGTTCAGCTGAGGGTTTATCTGGACCTGGGCTTCTATGGTCTTGAAACAGTGGATGCACAACTGCACACAAGGACAGTGATGGCTCGTTCAGTGTGCAGTTCATTATAGGTAGGTCTGGTTGAGGCTGAAATATAAAATATCTCATTACTAAGTGAACAAACCTGGACAACAGGAGCTGAGGGGAGTGGTGGAGTCACCATCCCTGGAGGGGTTGGACAGACGGAGATGAGGTTCTCAGGGACATGGGTTAGTGCCACTGTAGGGTTAATGGTTGGACTTGATGATATTAAAGGTCTTTACTATCCAAAACAATTCTATGATTCTCTTATTCTATGATTCTATGATCTTTGACTTGAACTGAACTTAAGGAGGAGACAAAATATACCTCTAAAAAAAATCTTCATTTAATGCACAAATGTTTCTGGAGTAAATGGACCTGTCTCTCAATTAGGCTCTCTCCAATATTTGTTTCTCAAGGATGACTGAAAACAAGATCTCAGACTCTGCAAGAACCTCTGCACTCCCGATGCTACATCCCTGACACTGTTCTTGTGGACATCATCATTATTTCTATAGCAACCACTTGAAATGGCACAGTGACTTCATTGGCACAATGACTTCAGAAGCAAAGTTAACAATAACAGAAAAAATCCCAAAGGAAACATTTGATTTTCTTGTGCCATAAAAGATGTAGTTTTGAGGGGAATAAGAAGAAAGAGCAACAGAAAATATAGCATGGATCCAGACTTGCTTTGAAAACAAGTCTTTTGTGTGTGTGTGTGTTTTGTTTGTTTGGTTTGGTTTTTGTTTGTTTGTTTGGTGGGGTTTTGGTGTTTTCGTTTGTTTGTTTTGTTTTGTTTTGTTTTGTTTTGTTTTGTTTTGTTTTGTTTTGTTTTTTTTCCTGACAGGACATGAAATTATTATTACCCTGCCCTGAAGTGTTTGTGGAGTATTGATGATCACGAATGAATCATTGAGACCAGCCCATGAGGCATAGGATGACATGGGACCTCTTGCATTGAAGAGTCCAGTTCCCTGCTAACATACAAAACCATTTTATTTAAATCCATTCAGAAAATGATCAGCTCCATCTGAAAATATACTCATGTCTCACACAGCACTTATTTCTTTGTAAGTTGTTCTAGATCCTCCCACTTCTGAACATGAGAAATATTCTACTTCATAATCTCACTTCATTTGTCATCAGGTTATGGCCATCTGTGCTTGTACCAAGGTCTCTTCTAGCTTAAACAGTGCTTCTCCTTGCCTGCTGTTCACTCCACTGATGTTTTTTAAAGATCTATGGAAGCCAAATTTCTCACACTCTTTTTTCACAAGGTGCCTGAAATAAAATCAGCAAAGCAGGAAAGTCAGTGTAACATAAAGTTAAATCAGATGAATGCTGTTCTACTGCCATTATTAAATGAATGTCTGACCAAAAACCTCAACATCTGAACAGTCTTGAATTTTAAGGCAAATTTGGTCTAGCTGTGAACTCATTGCCTGGCCTTTCCTGCCTAATAACCTCACATCTTGATGAAACTCCTGTGTGCCAGAAACCCAGAAATAACCAAAAATGGTGTCCTGTATGAAACATGAGATGCAGTGGGATTTGGGGAGATATTAACACTATGGTTACACTAGCACTTTAAGTTGCCTGAAGCCAATTCTACCATGAAAAATGTTGAACTCTTTTCCAACCTTGGCTGTAAGTTCCCACCTTCTAGCCCCTCCTTGGACCAGCATGGACATTTGTGCAGTGAATCAGTGTGGGAGACCGATCCGGATTAAAACAAGCAACACTGGTGCAGATTAGTTGGGGAGAAATAGAATATGCTTCTGATCTATCTCACATGCCTCTTTTAGGATGGGATGAACCATATTTCCTGAAGTTCATTAGCTAGGGAGTGGCCCAAAGATGGTTCAAACATCCATTTCTTAGACCTCTCATCTGGGGATATGGACACCCTGCTATATTTCTGGGATCTTGTTGGGGTCTAGGTGACGTTGCTTCACGGTTTGTCTCCCATCTGAAGTCACCTACTGAACGAGCCCTGAGCCATGCAGAAGACTGCCACTGGTGTTAATGCCATTTCCATGATCTAAATAACACAAAGAAAACAATACCAAATATGTACTGAAACGAGCTATCGCAGAAGATGCATAATTTAGTAATGGGAAGCGCAGGGAGCTCCTGTCAACTGTCTCCGACACCTCTGTAAATCAGGCACCATGTGCCCCAAAAGTGAGGCACATCAACTTAGCTGTCATTTCTAAATGCGTTGGCCTACAGCCCAACATCTACACATTTTGGATTGACTGATCCAGCCAAAATCATGTAGCAAATCAGGGACTGGCATCATAAATGTATATTCACGGTACATGGCAACAGAAAAGAGAACAGAGCAGAGTAGTAAGAAGCAAAAGAGCTTCATAGAGCAAGATAACACAGCCACGATATGTCTAACAAACAGAGGGTGACATGTAGTTATTATAGTTGGAGCTATTCCTTGTGTTAGTGAGTTTTCTCACCATCTGGGAGAGCTTTGAGAGAGAGCAGGAAGAGGATTGATGGATGTTGCATGGGGGAGCGTTGCATAAAAGAGCGTTTGACACCGTGAGCAAGCCAAGTGAACAAAGAACGCAGTCAAAAAGGAGACAGAGGGGAGCGAAAGGGAAGAGAGGTTGTGTGGGAGACGAGAATAGAGGTCCAGTTTCAGCATGAAAGAGGTCCCCCAACCCATGGCATTCTGCATGGCTCTGTGTGTGGGAGGCAATGAGACCCTTCACAGCTCCTTGCACTTCCATGAAGACCACGCTGCTGCAAAGCTGTGAGCTGCCACTGTAAAACACCCATCTGCCTCTCAGCAGTTCTCATTGCATCCCCACTGGTTTTCACACAGACGTGTCCATGGGGAAGGGTGCACAAGACCTGATCTGTTAGAATGAGACCTGTTGAGGTGGCTCTACCAATGGATGTGACCATCATTTCAGTGGAGCAAGAAAAAAGCTTAGAGTCTTTAGAATGGAATAGAAAATAATGGAATGGAATGGAATGGAATGGAATGGAATGGAATGGAATGGAATAGAATAGAATAGAATAGAATAGAATAGAATAGAATAGAATAGAACGTAGTAATTTCAGTTGGAAGGGACCTGCAACAATAATCTAGTCCCTGCCTGAACAGTTCAAAGCTCAAAGTATATTGTTAAGAGCATTGTCCAAATATCTGTTAAACACTGACAGTCTTGCGGCATCAACTGCCTCTCTAAGAAGCTTGTTCCAGTGTTTGACCATCCTCCTGGTAAAGAAATGCTTCCTAAAGTCCAGTCTAAACCTCCCCTGGTGCAGATTTGAACCGTTCCCACACATCCTGTCGCTGGATATGAGGAAGAAGAGATCAGCATTTTGAAAGAGAGGTTCAACTCATCACTGGCAAAATGGTCTCTTTGCTGGGACAGACTGCGCAGCTGCCAGGAATAGCCACAAATAAGGTTATGAACAACATTGTGGGCATAGTTTGGTTGGATGATCTGACATGGTCTGACTGCCAGGGGAGAGAGAAAGATTCACTTGGAAAGTTCACCTAACGACTGAACTGTTTCTCATACTCTGAAATACATGGAAAAGCTAACTGATTTTTACCCTTATTTTATCTCTTTGAAGTATCACAGTGCCCCAACGCAATCATTTTCATACCATCTCTTACAGGCAATCCCAGCCTTCTGCAAACACCTTCTGCCTTCTGCCTTTCTCCCTTTGTGAGCATTTCTTTCCATTCATCGCTTTTCTCTCTGCTATTGTGTCTCTCACCATCCTTTGGGTCATACACAACACCTCCCACCACTGTTCTGCCAAATCCAAAAGGACCAGCATAGATCCCAAGCTCAGAAGAAGACTAATGCTTTGTCTTTGGTATTGGTCCATGGCACAGTGAGTCCTGATAGATGCAACGATTCAACAGGATGGTTCTCAAACTTCTTGGATACTTGGGCCAAAACATTTCTTATGGGCTATCAGTGTGAACCATCCAACTCCGAACTGAAATAATTCTTCAATGCAATTTCACAGACCAGGTTTTATGGCCTCATAAACCCGAGTTTGGGAATAATCATTCTGCGATTTAACCCTGACATTCATCCCCCAGACAATTTTGCTGCCTTCTACAAAAACTCTCCCCAGTTCTGCAGAAAGAAGTATTTTGCATATTAGGCCCTGATTATAATATAATAGGGTTTCCTCGAGGTACTGCAAACTACTCCAACGTAAGCATGGATTAATAGAAAAAGGAAATGGCCACCTTAAGGCCTCTAAGGTTGCAATGTTTGTTCCATGATTCTCACAGCTGCAAAGGAACTACTCTGATCAGGTTGTCTCTTGACCTCCCATTGTCCTTTCTTTGTAGCAATGTACCTAAGATGAGCGGTGAGGAACCTGTAGCAATAGGCCCTTGGAGATGATGGGAGCTGGGCTGATGATTCCAGTTTTGGGTGGGTCAGTGTGATGGTGGATGTTAAGGACAACAGACCAGCAAACCAGGCAACTGCAGCAAGACTGCACAGTGGGGTGAATATTTCAATTATTTCCTGATTTCTAATTGCTGGTCTAGATGTTACATGAGGCAACTACCTGAAAGGAGGTTGTAACATGGAGAGTGTTGGTCTCTTCTCCCAAGGAACAAGCAATAGGACAAGAGGAAATGGCCTCAAGTTGCACCAGGGGAGGTTTAGATGGGATATTAGGAAAAATATTTTCCCAGAAAGGGTTGTCAGGTATTGGAACAGGCTGCCCAGGGTAGTGGTGGAGTCACCACCCCTGGAGGGGTTTAAAAAACATGTAGATGAGGTTCTTAGGGACATGGTTTATTGACAGTGTTGGGTTAATGTTTGGACGCAGTGAACTTGAGGGTGTCCTCCAACAAAAAGGATCCTATGATTCCATGACTGTGTTCACAAAGACACCTGCAGTCAACAGTGACTGTGGCCTGATCCCGTGCTGCAGATCTGAATCTCTTAGCTGATCATCTTAAACAGCTCTTTGCTTACAGGGATGCGTGGTGGGCTGAGTATTTTCATGGCCCTGTGCGTGTACACCCACGCACAAGCGTGCATGCATGTGCAAATATGCATGACTCACAGCTGTGAAAAGGATAAGGACAAAACTCAGATCTCAGAATCCAAATACTGGCCCAGGTTGGGCAGAGAGGTGGTGGATGAACCATCCCTGGAGGCATCCCAGGCCAGGCTGGATGGGGCTCTGAGCAACCTGAGCTGCTGAAGATGTCCCTGCTCATGGCAGGGGTGGCACTGGATGGGCTTTGAAGGTCCCTTCCAACCCAAACTTTTCCATGATTCAATGATCCAACCAGAATAACTCATGTAGCTGTCAATATGGTCGTTTCCATCACATACTCTCAAAGGGTTTTAAAGATGATCATCAATATCTTCAATCCCTTCTAAAATTATAGCTTCAAAAGAGCTGAACTGGGTCCAGCCTAACTCTGTGAGACTTTCTTAGAAAAAGACACTTTTTGTCTCTCCTGCCGGATGCTTTCAAACCCTGTGCTTGTATAATGCTCTATGCTATCTATCTGTTGGCCAGTCACAGATAGAAACATTTCACTCTGGTTTTGCACTGTGCAGTCCCAGAACTAATCCCCATGCCCTCCCTTCTCTGATTTATGGGAGCAGACCAGCCCTGCAACCTTCTCCTTTTAACACTGCACCTGCACATCACAGCTCACAGCTTTAGGTGCTTTCCTGCAATAACTCGTAAGATCTCTTTCCCAGGCAGCCACACCTTTCCATTAGCAGATATTTCCCCTTCTGGTCCTTTGCTTTCCAGCTCATTTTTTGACTGTCCTCGGCCTTTCCCAAGATGCTGAAATGATCGAAGTCCCGTGGTAACAGGCTGTGCCGTGTTTGTGGTGCATTCAGCTGCCTAATACAGCATCACATTTGGCTTTGCTGCTCCCGTTCCCATTAGAATCGTAGAATCGTTTTGGTTGGAAAATACCTTTAAGATCATCGATTCTAAAAATTAACCCAAGACTGCCAAGTCCACCTTTAAACCATGTACCTAAGAACCTCATCTACGCAATTAGCTGTACTATTGCTGTTAAGAAAAATAATCCCACAGCTGAATTGCAGGCAGCTTCTTTTCCATCAGCAGCAGTTTCGCTCTTCTTTAGCTTCTAGCCTGTTTTTGCCCAGATTTCTTTATGTTGGGGCATTTTTTGTGTCCCTGGTCTGTGCTCAAGCCCCTGATTACATGCTTTTTAGGTAACCTTAGAGAAGAAAGGAGACATATCTATATATATCAAGTATACCAGGGCCCAGTATGGCTGGTGAATTATTCATCTGAGTTAAGAGCTCGGCTTCCCAATCTGCTACAAGAGTGCATGTCCCAGAATCTCCTTAACTGAAGCAGCCTATGACCCAGGGAGAATTTGGCTCTGAAATTCATACCATGGCATTTTTAAGCTGGTCTTACTCCCAGGTGGAGATTCTTATTTTCCTTTATATCTGAAAGCTGGAGCAGCAGGGAGTCATTTGTACCTAAATATCTCAGACATGGGAGAGTCATCTTGTATGAGGAATAGGTTTATTTTAGATCAGGAAAAAGAGCTAGGTATAGGTCTCCACCAGCTCCCATGCCAACTGTATGTATCTTCTTATCAAGGTGGCCATTGAGACAGGAAAGCTTCAAAGAAAATTGGCCATATCTAGCTTATGAGGATTTATCTCAAAGTTGTTATCTGAAGCAAGCTTGTAAAAGGCAAGAAAGTCAACATATGGAAATAACAGTGGTTAAAAGCAGTTTTATAGCTAAAGCATGTTTTCCTCACCCAAGACAAACTGTGGAAGCACTGTTCAGACGCCCACCATACAATTAAAAAGGATCTAAAATAGTCAAAGTATCTCTGCATTGCAGTCGTTCATTATTGCTAACGTATTTTATTGCATTCCAAACTCAATAATGCACTGCTTATGTGTGACACGACTATTTTTTTCTGCTCTGTGGGCATCATAGTAAAATATGTTGTTTGAGAAAGGAAATTTGATGTCATAAATTTGTCACCTCTGAAATCAGATGTAGACCTTAGGAGGTCTTAGCTGGTCTTCAGCATGATGTAGGCTAGTGATTTTCATCCAGGTGTGTCATCCAGGTCATCTAGCTATGTTTCCAGGAAGCAGTGGGCCAACCTTTAAGATGCCAATTAGTGGCACATTCATGGCCTCCTCAGGTAGCTTGTACCGATGGGAGTTATCCTCTCCCCTTGAGCTCTTTGAAGTTCTTAGGGACATGGTTTAGTGCTAGAGTTATGTTTTGGTTTGACTTGATGATCTCGAGGGTCTCCACCAACGAAAATGATTCTATGATTCTGTGCTTCTATGCACTGAACTTTGAGCACGGTCCATTGACATCAGAGGGTGTTCGGGCATTGGGAGGTGTTGATGTTGATGAAGTGTTGATGAAGCTCACTGGCATATGAAAAGGGCCACACATGCACCCCACGAACTCACCAAGTGACAGCTATTGCCTGTCCCATCTTGAGTTTCATCTAGGGTTAAATCAGAAAGAGTTTTCATTCAGTGCTGGTCTGCTAATTCGAAGGCCTTTGTGCCTTTCTGGAGAAGCCCTTCTCAAGTTGCTGCCGTCCTCAAAAGCTCCACATCTCTGGGTATCATCTCACTCTCCTCTTCCGAGTGAGACTTGAGTGCAAATCTTCACCTGGATGCTTTTTATCAGGTTTCACCCCATCTGGAAGCTGGAACCATTCAGACTGTGGTAGTGTAACTGCTTTAAGGTCAGACTGGGCATTGCGGATTTACACCAAGCCGAGGTGGCTCAGCGCCCATCCTGCGAATTCACGCTGCACCCTGGCTCTAGTCCCAGACTATGCTCTTCACGTTGATGATCACATCAGGTGGACGGTAGCAGCAGCAACACACTCTTTTCTTCCTGATCATTGAAAAGACACATATCCCGGCATCTCACCATTAAACTTCCTTGGCATCGGGTCAGATTGACAGTTGTGGTCAGAGTGCACTGATGAAACCTCCTGAAAATCAGCTGTAATGATTCCTCCACCTGTCTCACATAGGCTGCAGCACTGCAGGTACCNCAGAGAGGTGGTGGATGAACCATCCCTGGAGACATCCCAGGCCAGGCTGGACGGGGCTCTGAGCAACCTGAGCTGGTGAAGATGTCCCTGCTCATGGCAGGGGTGGCGCTGGATGAGCTTTGAACGTCCTTTCCAACCCAAACTGTTCTATGATTCTGTGAAATGGACCCACATTTAAGCCCTAGAATTAGGAAGACCATAGGGTTTATTCCTCCTTTATGTGTGATTCAAAAGCCACCAAGGCCAGCCAGGGACTTTCCACTTAATCAGGCCCCTCTGTCTGATTCATTATAACCAATTCACTGCCTGTAAGGACTGAGTAAACAAGTCCAAGGGAGATGTATTCAGTTATTGTTTCTGCCACTTGCCTTCTCAGTAGGTTTCTGGCCCCTATTTCTCCTCTTAACTCTTATCTCTTTGGAGGGATCTGGCTTATCTTTGTGGGACCAAAGTAACATCAGTCTCCACTGGGATATGTTTCAAAGCAAAATGCATATAATTCAGCTATTAGAAGCTCCCAGTTCTCCTTGGTTGCTCATGGTAAAATAGCTTCACCACTTCACTCAGGAAGAGGCAGGGTGGACACTCTGACTTACATAGTAAGTGACCATATAGCCCAATATCTTCAATGGATATGCAACCATTATGAACACATTTGATACTACCCTTGCGTACTCCCCCGGCCTCTGACCATTTTCTGCATAGGGCATTTCTTGGCTGAAGTGTCTACTTAGTGGTCTCCAATGGATGCCTCTTCCAAGGACTCCTTCTCTCAAGCCCATAGTCATGTTTTGCCTCCATCACATCATCTGGCGAGGCATTCCATGGGTTAACTGCTACTTCAGGGACTTCTGCTGGTCTCCTGCTGCTCTTGGGTCCACTCACAGCTGGTGAAACTCGCTGGTGAAGTTGCTGTGTCAGCCTGTCCAGTGTTGTTGATTCTGCAATAATTACCCCAGGTAAGCACCTCAGCCAAGTGAGCATGCTGCGCGGAGTTCAAACTTGGCGTATCTTCATATGCAACACTTGGGTCTCCAAACACTTTCATAAGTTGATGCCTCACTCCCTTTCCCTGTAAAATGTCAGCCAGGCCCATGGCTGCAGCCTGGCTTTGGCTTGAGGCGATGCAGATCATAGCCTGGAAGCTGAAAAGCACCTCAGAATAAAAGGCTCTCAGATTGTCTGCCAGTGCCTCGTGCGACGAAATGCAGTTCAGCTCATAAAACGTTAGAGGTATGTCAATGCGAAAAGAGAGGGAGGAAAAAAAAAAAAGGAGAAAAGTTGGAAAAGAGGTTTAGATAGCAGCCAGGAGAATGTAACTCCTTCTACTTAATCTTTCTTTGCTCCTTCTTATGTTGAAGTTTTCTTTCAGTGGAGAAAAAAAAAATGGGAAGAAGGGTTAAAACGGAGCAGGAGCAAATAAGTGTCTGTTGGCTTTGTATCAAGGAATCGTACTCATCAAGTCCTGAAATCCTTGCAACTCTTTAACACCCTTCCCCACATGCTATCTCTGAAATTCCTTCACCTTTCCTCTTGCAGCAGCCGGGACAGCAGCTGCCAGCTGTGCTCAGCTGGCTCTGGGCTACAAAGCTGCAGGAGACCATAGAAATTCTGAGCTTCATGATACTTCTTGGGGCACATTTCAAGGGCCCCCAAACTTTGATTCAAGGGTTACAGAGCAGGAGAGGTAAAGGTAAGGGAAAGATGGGTTCCCCAAATGAACATAGTCAAAGGATCGCGAGGGATCTGGAGCAGAAATGACCGCGGCATGTCCTTCTGCCTTGCTTCTCAGAACACCACGCAGAGTCAGGACACACTGAATTGTCTTTGACCCCTGAAATGGTCTCACGTGGAGTTTCGCAGACCAATGCATCTCACAGCTCCCTTCTTTTCCCCCTGACTTCCACATCAGGCTCAATCCCAGCCCTTAGTGACACCCCATTGAGGGTGGCGACCCCTAAACCCTCAACCACTGCCCACCACCCAGCTCAGGGTGCCAGCGAGGACATTTTTCTTCCCTTCCTGCCACCTGAACACAAGGCACAGCTGCTTGGTATGAGACCAGCAAGTCTTCTCCCAGCACTACATCCCCATCGCTCGCTCATTCTCCGAGGGCCTCTGCCTGGCTCTGCTCCACTAATGTTCTCTGTGTCATACAGAAACAATCAGCCGGCACCAGTGCATATGTCTGTCGAGACCAGTGGGTCAAGAGTGCACCCCAGGAGAACGCGGTGTAAATAACTGACTCCATCTGCTTTGGGTCAGAACAGCTCCAACTCATCAGAGGGAACCAAAGAGCCTCCATGGGTGGTGAACGGGATTTTCTACGTCCATCCAGGGAGCTGGCACTGGAAGAAGCCAAACAGGCTCTCAGTGTTTACACTGTCAGGCTCTGAGGTATCCATCTTCATCTCGAAACACATTCCTCATAGAACACTTCTGTGCTTCAAGCTGTATCATCGGGAGAGCTAAGGAAATAAAGACTGGCAGGATGATGGGGAGCCGTCCTGCCTTGCATACAGCAGCAGCCGCTCCCACGCCTGGGATGTCTCCCAGGAGACAGAAGATCACTGCATGGTGCTGGTTTGTTTTCATCCTACCACGGGCATCTGAAATGAAGGATTATATCGCTGTCCACTGCCAGCCCACTGCTGTGTGGGGAAGGTGCAGGGAATCATAGAATCACAGAAAGATAGAATCATAAAATCACAGAATAGTTTGGGTTGGAAGAGATCTTCAAAGGTCATCTGGTCCAACCCCCCTGCCATGAGCAGGGACATCTTNGTCCCCATCTTTCTTCTCAGCTCCTTTTAAGTCCGGAAAGGCTGCACTAAGGTCTCCCCGGAGCTTCTCTTCTCCAGCTGAACAGCCCAGCTCTCTCAGCCTGTCCTCCCAGCAGAGCTGTTCCAGCCTCGCATCATTTCTGGGGCTCCTCTGCCCCTCTCCAGCAGGTCCATGTGTGTCCTGTGCTGAGGACCCAGAGCTGGACCAGCACTGCAGGGGGGTCTCACCAGAGTGGAAAGCAAAGGGGTTGTTGTAAACCCAACCTGGAAATTTTCCTCCCCGGTTCCTCTCTTGCTTCTACCACTGGGCTTAAAATCTCAGAGGAATAAAAGGTCAGCAGAGAAAGGGACGATAGGCATTGCTGGTCTTCAGGACACGTAGGTACCAGACAGATCAAAGCAGGACCATCCCAGGATTGTCACCACCTCTCCCCTCAAACATTAGGCACAGGCAAAGTCAGAGCTTTAACAGCCCTTTGGGAATGTGAGTCCACCTCCTCATCCTTCCCTAAGTTAACGGATCAAAATTTAGACCTTCAAATCGACCTCAGCTTTGAAATCCAGGCTTGGTTTTGTCTCCTCAGTGTCCACACAAACATTTTAAAGAGGGACTTGGCATTTTGGATGCCACCACTTTTTGAGGTTTGCCCAAAGAGCGATTCCAGCAGGGCGTTGGGACAATGCAGAACTCAACCCACTCACCATGTCCCTATGGTTTGTCTCAAGTTGAGTCCCTCCTAAAATTGAGGTACCACAAAATAGAAGCAAATTATGTAAATTTGGCCACAGGCAATGAATTTATTCTCATGCAGTGTTCGTTTTGTGCCATGAACAGTATTTCTTCCAGCCTTCAGGCTAGCCAGACTCTGTTCTCAGCATTTTTTTAAATTTTTTTAATTTTTTTTTAACACAAGTTTGTTGATTTCATCATAGCCTCTGAGAGCTGTTTTTCCCTCACAACAGTGGTGTTTACAGCTTCTCCTACCCAGAACCACCACATCATTTTAACTGCTGTCATCATTTTAACTTTGGTTATGCATGGGAAAAAAACGCTAGTATGGAAAAATATGTGAATTCCCATAGAGACTGCTGTCCATCCTAGGTCCTCTCCTCTTTTGCAGTTTAGACGGAGCCCTTGGGAGCTGATGGAAGAGCCAGTGGACCTAGAGCCCTACGAGCTGATGGACAAGAGGGGAACAAGAAGCGTATCTCAGCTGTAGTCATGTATGGCACTCCTTTCCCTGAAAGAAGGGGACAAAGGACAAGGAAAAACATTTGCAAGCCTTGAGGGCAACTTAAGCCTCTTGTTGGTCCTTCTCTCACAGAGAACTGAAGCTTGCTGTCACTTATTCTTTATTGTTAGATGATTGCCTCCTTGATCACCCAGTGCTTTTGTACACCGTGCCAAGATCCTTGAAGCATCTGGTCATTAGAGCTGGATTTGTGGCCCTGAGTGATAGAGAAAGAGCTCAGGATGAACCTGAGAATAAACTGCCAGGGCTAAATAAAGGGACTGCTTCTTGCATGTCTCTTGGTGTGTCATTCAGCGAAGTGGATTTGGTGGCAGCTGTAATTTACCATCTCCAAAAGAGAGAAAAGAAACATGTCCTTTTGAGTGTGATGTCAGGAAAACTCCTCCTCCCTCACCAGTTTAGCAGCAGCACATGGTCCAAACTTCTGGGTCAGCTTTGAGTCCTGGTCTTGAGTTGTCCCACCTGGTAGACAGAAGAAGCTGAAATGCCCGGAAGAGATGTCCAACCTGCTCTGCTAAGGCATCATAGAATCATTTAGGTTGGAAAAGACCTTTAAGATCATCGAGTCCAACCATAAACCTAACACTGCCAAGTCCCACTAAACCATGTCCCTAAGTGCCACATCTCCACATATTTTAAACATCTCCAGGGATGGTGACTCAACTACATCCCTGGGCAGCCTGTTCCAACGCCTGACAACCCTTTCCATGAAGAAATTTTTCCTAATATCCAATATAAACCTCCCCGGTATGACTTGAAGCTGTTTCCTCTCATCCTATCACTTGTCACCCAAAAGAGATAGAGTCATCTACCAAAGGTCTACAAACTCACTCTGTGGACACTTGTTCTTCTGCATTGTCAAGTCAAAGTTTATTTTTCCTCACGTTTGGGACTTCCATGGCCTCAACACAGACCATTTTGATACCAGTCCACATGATCTTTCTTTCTTTTCTGTAACCTTAATGTCTTCTTAACCAGGCTGTCCTTCACTAAACAGGAAATGCAGAAAGATACCAAAGGAGAACAGAGTAAAATATAACGATTAAATTTGAAGGCAGTTTTCTTTGCCATTTGGTTCCTCTGGCCCCTGTTCTTGTGCCTCTTTCGCTCATAGGCTCCTCTGAAATTTGAAGGCAACAAAACTGGGAACCTCACAAAGCCACCTGCCATCTGGAAAAGAGGGTTTGAGAAGACACCACATGTCAGGAAATTTTTAAGAAAATATAAGGAGGCAAGGAAGGCAATCCTGGATGGGGGTCAGAGCTTTAGGGAGTTTATGTTTCCTTTTTATGTCTTTGGGAGAGTGTGAGACAGAAAGATGGTGACACTGCTCTCCACCCAGCTATGTGGAGTGCTGGCTGCCACCAGCCATCCCAGAGGGAGATGGAGAAGAAACAATATATGATTCAGATTTTACCGGATTTACAACTCCAGCAGCAATCATGTTTCTTGGGGCTGCTCATTCAACACACAGCTCAAATACTGATTCAGACCCATGAAGTCCACAAAGCTCAGACCTCAGTCCTTGTCTCTGTCATGGTCAGACATTCAGCCTGGGCTGTCATCAGTAGTGTTGTCCCAAAACTCCCCATGGCTTACAGATTTGGGAAAGGGTGCTTCATCTTTCACCTTCTTCATTCCACACTTTTCCCACTCAGACAAGGCCAGCAGGACCTGGTAGGGGTGTGCCTGCAAGCCTATACATGCAGCTCCCCAAATATTTACACTGCAGATCTCAGAGATTGACTGCTTTGCAATGTGCATGGTGATGCATCTTGCACAGAGCTGAGGAGGAATGGGATTTCCATGTCACTTGGGAGCAAAGACTTGCATTTTGGCTTTTATGGAGCAATAACTGGGCAATACCCTGAGAAGTCCCAGATATATTACTGCCTGTTGAACTTCTCCTCTTGAAAGTGCAAGCAAACCATAAGTCAAGTTTTCATCTGGTTTACTTTTATGCCTGAAAAAATAAGCAGGACAGTACAACCCATGGAGGTGACAGCTCCTGAAATGCATAAATCTCCACCACTGTTTTTAGTGGGATATTGCTTCTGCTTCATGACTTTGCCGCTTTTTTGGTCCCCTCCCACCTGCCAGCTATAATATATATATTACCTCTTTATTATCCTGCTGCTCCTCTCCTGAGACTCTACAGCCTTTAAAAGCTTTTTCATGGGGAATAAAGCTCTGGGAATTTGAGGGATAAGCCTACACCTGGTCTGCAAACAGCTGGAGTGAGGAGCATCCCTGCCTCTCCCTTCTCATCCCCTGGCCAGCTTCTCTCTCTCTGCCAAAAATACACGGGGATGAGATGTGTTAGCCATGGATGCTCTGATCACTCCTGCGCACTCAGGCAGGCTGTGTGCAGCCACCAGGATCCAAGCAGACCGACTTTACACGGGGGCGGAGTAGGGATGACAACCCTGTTTGACATGAGTCACCCTGGCAAAGGGGTTCTCAAGCATCAGGGAGGTCCATAAATCACAGAATCACAGAATGGTTGGAGTTGAAGGGACCTCTGGAGATCACCCAGTCCAACCCAGCTGCTAAAGCAGGGTCAGCAGAGCAGATCACACAGGAAGGTGTCCAGGTGGGTTTGGATGTCTCAGAGAAGGAGACTCCACAACCTCTCTGGGCAGCCTGGTCCAAGGCTCTGGCACCTCAACGTAAAGAAGTTTCTCCTCATGTTCAGATGGAACCTCCTGTGTTTCAGTCTGTGCCCATTGCCCCTCACCCTGTCGTTGGGCACCACTGAAAAGAGTCTGATCCATCCTCTTGACACCCACCCTTGAGATACATATAACTCAAGAGCCTGTTGGCTTTGGCCTGTGTTAAAAGAGTGATGGTCCATCACTCTTCTCCTGGTGTCCAGTTGAGAAATGAGGATTATGCTGTGCTCGTTATCTGTTTTAAGAGAAATAGTAGAAGGTGATTTACCTCCTTAGAATGTTTTTGATGCCGAGACAATCCCTTTGCCTGCAGCCTAGTTCCTGGCAAACATAATCTCCAGATGACCTGAAGTGGACCTCCCTTGCCCCCAGTGCCAAGGACCAACCGTTCTTTTATGAGACATGGATGAGAAGTGACATAAACTTCTCTGACTCTCCTGTATCATACATGGAGTTGTGAGCACAGCTGGAAATAGTGCAGGCAAGGGGGTGAGCCCACGAGAAGTTTCCATGGAACCCATGGCATCAGAACCCTCCAGCCTTTGATGGTGATATCATCCCTGAGCCCTCGCAGCTTTCCTGGGAACCTAATAAAATGGAAATGGAGCGGCAGCTCACACCTGGGGAAGGAATTTAAGACATTAAGCCACAGGTGGATTAAGGTTAAATGGGCCCCAGATCCACCCAAAGATGGCCACACCAGAAAAAAACTTCCCAGCCTCCCAGAACTTTCTCCTCACCCTGAAGAGGAGTAGAATCACCAAAACTGTACTGCAAGGAGCTTCACGCATGAATGACAGGGTGAAATTATGGAATTATGGTCTTATCCAGAGGCTTGGTTTAGATTGTCTGATGGTCAGATCTGCCAGGTCTGCTTCAACCCTGTGTCCCCCACTGTCTAAAGGTGTAGTCTGCAGAGACCCCTTTGCACAGATGATCCCAAAAGGTGGTAAAGATATGGGTGCTCACATCTAGGGGGAAGAAATATAGCAAATCAGTAGGTCATGCCTCAAATAAAAATGCTGTTGGCTTTTTTTTTTTTCTTTCTTCTTTCTCTTCCTCTTTCAATTGGGTCCTACACAGCCTGTGGTTACTCTCCAGGTACAACCTACTGCTTGATGCTTTCACAAAGCATTTTCTCCTCCCCACCAGTGACTTCCAGTTGTTCCAGGATACAGGCTCTATTCCTGGGAGCGCTGTGCCTTCAAGGTTATAGCTCTGGATGTGTTTGAGCAAGGGAGCACAAAAACGACCCACACCTGCAGAAGAAGGACAGGATAAAAGATACACCACTGTTCACCTGCAGACTTGTGATCCATGCACCATGGAGCCCTGGTTAAGTTTGGATCAAGCTTCTTTGCAGCTGTCAGCTGCCTCTGTAATTATCTATACCTACAGTTTTGTTCTGAATAGCCTGGTGTGCTGGGGAAATCCTGAGCTGCATCTGAGCATCCTGGACTAGGCCTGAGTCACGCCACAAATTCTGGTCACGCCGCAAATTCTGGTCCTGTTTGGCAGCTTAGCCATTTGCTTGCAGGCAGGTCATTAGTAAACTATCTGATGCACCATGTTGTAATATAATCACACTCTTTTCTCTTTTTTTTGGTGTATGAGATTCCAGAGTTTTTTTCTTTTGCAGCCATGAAACTAATTTTTTGTGTTAACAAAAAAAATAATTAAAAAAAGACCCAACGGCTCCTTCTGGGACAAGGGATGGAGCTGCTAATGACTTACAGAACCGTGAACCAGCAGCCCAGAACAATAGGTCCCAGGCAGAGGAGTTTAAAACAAATGAAGTCCAGCCTACCATAGCCCAGGGGCTTGGAAATAAATGATAGAGTCAATCTGAGAGAGAGAGATCTCAGGACAGAAAATTAACATCTGATGCTGGCTGTGCAAATTGTTCCCGGGGAGGAAAAACTTGCCATCCTTGCAAAACTGGGAGCTCTGGTGGAGGCATCTCCCAGGGTCTGGGTTAACTGGAGTGAGGTTGTGTGAATGGGATGTAGTGATGCTCACATTTCAGCCGCTACAGTCCCCACAGCATCAGTCCCTGCATCCGTGGGGCTCTGGTGGTCCCTTAACCCTTAGAGATGGCTAAGACATATTAGCACCGAGAGGCATCACTGAATCTGGCCTCTCCCTTGTACATTTTGATATCCAGCCTCATCTCATGGCAGCATGTGGTTCTGCTTTTGACTGTTTATTATGGTGTCTTGTGTGCTCTGTTACGAAAACAAGCTGGGTCTACAGCTGGTGGATGTGGTCCCACAATGCAAGAAAAACGTCGCCTTTTTATTTTCTTACTTATTTTTGAAAAGAGAGATCTGATTACTTTTAAGCTTTATTTTTACGTTATGCAGTGTTCCCACTGGCATCATTAAAGATGCAGCCCCGAGTAGCTTTTAGCCATGTTTTAAACACAGTGTTTTCTTGGGATAGCGAAGATGAGCCTGTTCCATGAGAAACCTGAAGGACACATCAGCTCTAATGAGATTAAAGGGGGAAAATATCAACGATAAAGAACAAGAATATCTTGCTTTTCACTAGCACCTTCCACCTGGAGATGACCCTGTTACAAAAAGATCCAAAGAATTTGCAAGGTAGCCTCAATTCTTTGTGAAAACAAAGGCAGAAAAGTCAATATTGTCTAAATTTATTTTTGCTACTACAGCTGCAAGGGGCAAAGGTTGCACAGGCTTTGCAGGATCAAACCCATAGAGCATGCAGAAGCCTGGAGCATTGGTCCATCGGTCCTTTGCATTTTGCCCTTTCACTGCCCTGGTCTGTCTCGCTGGCTTTCATCTCATTCCACGAGGCCCTCAGACCTCAAGCTGTCACTGTAATATATATTTTTTCTCAATTTTTGTTTGTCACAGTATTTCTGTCCCAGCCCAAAAGCGCCGTGAATAGCGGGGTGTGTTCAGTCTCAGCACTGGAAGGCACCGACGGGGGCCAGAGGGTCCTGCCTTCGCTAGATGTGGCTTCACATCACACCCTGAGAATATCCAGAAGAGCGACATTTCATCCACCAAAATAAAAGTAAAATTAATGACCCCCACTCACATTAATTTTGGAAAGAAATTCATGTGCACCCAAACCCTCTGAGAACGCTCTGTTTTCCATCTAGCCCCTCATCCAGTCATAACTGACTAAACTACTTTATATGCCCTTGGATTCTGGCCCAGAAAATGTGTGGTTTCTTAAAATATATATGTATACACTACTTTAACACCAGCCAATACCTTCTGAAACGTAGGTGGCCAGAAAGGCATTGGCCGATCTTTTCCTATTACATATTTTAAAAATGAGTTGACATTCGTATATAAATTCTGCGTAAGCTTCATGGAGTTTTAGTAGCAATATTGAAAGGGAATGTCAACAACCGCTTAGCTGCTAATATGGGCTGGAGATAATAACTAAGGTAGCTGGGCAAATTGTATTTCCAGGAAATTTTGTCGGTTATGCAAAAATGGAGCAGCTCGGGAAAAAAATAATAATCTTGATTTCTTTTTGTGAAAGAAGTAGGTACTGTGAGGTTGAAAGGAAATTTGAAAATGGATGTATAGGGTCCTAATTTACTTTAATATTTCCTGTGTAAAGTCTTAAAGTTAAAGATTGATTTTTCCAATAAACATTACAAGCATAATGACCTGGAGGTATGATCACAGATCACGTACCAGATGGAGAGCAATGGAAAAAGAGCTACTGCTGTAAGAATATGTTTTGTCTTCTTTTTTTCTTTTTTTTTTNTTTTTTTTTTTTTTTTTTTTTCTTTTTCTTGAGGAAACCTGCAGTAGTTTGAAAGAAAAGGATTGGACTCTGAAGCGTGCAGTAAGAAAGACTCCACTTACTAATGTATGAGTAAAGATGGAATAATTTGGCCCAGAAACAAACTCTCTTAGGAAAGGATGCTGAAAGCACATATATCAAGTTTAATTGAAATTTCAAGGGGATTTCCAACACACAAATTGCATTTATAATTTGGCCCCAGCATCATAAATAGAGTAATCATAAAGTTTCGGTCAAAACTTTTATTTTCCCAACAAAAGGAAGTGTCGTTTTCACTGAAATTAAAACTTCTTTCTGAGTCCTGACTTCAGCACAATCCTGTGTTAAAACTGAGCAGGCACATTCCAACAACGTCCAGGGTCCCTGTGTCTGCAGAATAGAATGCTTTGACCTTTTTTTTTTTTTTCCCCTCCATTTTTCATGGGGCAAGTACTGTTTTCATACAACAAAATATGAAAGACTCTCAAAAAGTTGGACTTCAAATGAAATTGGGTGGTTTTCTTGAACTCAGTCTTTTTTTGGTGGGTTAGATCTTTTCCTGATGCATTTTTGTGTGTGTTTGCATGTTCAGATTTCCGGGGGTTGGAGATACCAACATCAAAGTCTCTCCTTCCAGAGCAGGAAAACAAGGTCTCACTCATTTCTGATTTCCACCCTAAACTCTTTGATAAACGCATTAGAGAGACACTGCTCTTTGGCTGCCTTCTCCCATTAGGATCAAGGAATTTGGGATGGAGCAACAAAACCAAGGGTAGAAAATAGGCAGGCAGTTGGGGCAAAGCCATCGCTCAACAGACCAGAGCCACCATTTTTAGAAGTCATAGAATAGAATCATAGAATTATTTTGGTTGGAAAAATACCTTTAAGATCACAGAGTCCAACTGTTAAACCAACACTGCCAAGTCGAACTCTAAACCGTGTCCCTGAGAACCTCATCTACGCATCTTCTAAACACCTCCAGGGATGGTGATTCAAATCCCTTGGTCACTACAGGGAACTGGTGGTCAGCGTCTGTCCCTGATTTAACTCTCTTTGCTAAAACTGTTTGCAAATACACCCCTGTTACCGAATTTATTCTGCCATAATATCTTTTCCCTGTAGGAGTAATTACTCGTGCTCCTGGGTGCATGCAGCAAGATGCATGTCCTCTGAGCCCTCAATCCCACCCTGCCCTTTACAGCTGCTGCCTATGCCTTTCACACCCTCTCTTAGTGGTTTGGAGAAGGACGACTTTGTCCCCAGACTCCTGGTGAGGAGACCTGATCATTTCCAGGACCAAACAGCCCTCTGGAGAAGGCTGGTCCATCTATATGTTGACACTCGGTGCTTTTCCACCACATCACCAGCCACACCAAGGACATTGAGCCACCCCAGGGATGCTGCACACGTTGTCATCTTGCTGAGCAAAAGGGACCCTCCATTCAGGACAATTTGTGGTGCATCTGACAGATGGTCCTCCCTAAAATGGCCCAGGTGCTCACAGCCAAGAGAGCTGCAAAGCCACCTGCTTCTCCTGCCTGTTGCGTTCAGAGAGCTCCAAGGACATCTCTCTACATTTCTTCTGTCTTTGTTGGGATAAGTGCATCCCACCCCCACTTCCCGCATGGAATAAAGATCAATGGCAGTTGTTGGATGACCAAAGAGTGTGAACCTCATCAAGAGAGGGAAGGGTGCAGAGGGAAAAGCGGTGAAAATGCGTATTGTTCCCAGCGAGCTTAGAGAATATTTAAATTGCAACAATGGAACCTGACTCCTTCTGAAAACCTCCAAAGCACTTAAAAATGGGAATCCGGTCTCTCGCCCCCTCTCCGCCCCACGTACTCCAAAGCGTATAACAATAGAAACTCTGTTCCTACGGGTTCCCCTACAAATGACCCCTGGAAAGCATTGACTGCTTCCTGTAGGCTCCTGCCATCATCCCTTCCCCAGTAATATCTGCATCTGCTTCCAGATCCATAATCACTTTTCCTTAATTGAGCTGAGAAGTAGGACTTAACATGACTCCATTTAGATTTCGTCGCTTGACAATAAGAAGATAGTTATTTCAAACTAGACAGAAGGAACATGAGATTCTGATCTAAGGCAGAATCTAATATCTAATAATGTGTGCCTGGCTATAGGTGATAATTTAAGATGAGTTTACGGAGCCCTGTAATTACATTTTCTATGTGTGCTTTGTTGTGGTTACCAAGTAACTGTGAAGTCATTACATGAATATTTATGCTTGGCAGGTTAGACACTGCTGATACACAGGATTAGGATTGTTCTTTCTCCCTTGTAATGCTTTGTGCTAATTTCTGGGACTCATATTAGGAAAAGGCTCCTTACCAGCAGAAAAACAAGCAAACAGACAAAAAAACCACGAATGCCATGCTTCTTATCTGAGCCATCAATCTGCTTTTCACTGAAGCATAGCACTTGCATTTTAAGATACAAATCGGTCTTTCCTTCCTCCATGATAAATCCAGGATAGTTTAAGTCAGGTTGGAAATCTCTGATCTTGCCTTTTGTAGAGGTTGTGTGACATGCTGTGCAGGACCATTTCTGCCAAACCTATAAAACTTTGCGTGCATATGTTTAGCCTCCTCCCATTGAGGAATATAAATACAAAAAGGGTATGGATGCAGGAGCAAGTCACCGAGGCAAGGGTGTGAAGTTGTGATGTGTCATACTGTCCACATCCATGCTCTTACCCTGTGGTAAGCATGATGTAATAGGATGTGAAATCATGCCCCTTCATTTGAGAGGGTGGAGCTGGCTCACACTCACCATGGTACAGGAGGGTGTGCAATATGCCGTCCTGCAGACCAATTCACATCCTCACCGAATCCATCACAACTGCTCTGCAGGCCCCCAACCAGCATCAGTGTGGAGTCACATCCTTGGATAACTGCATGAATTTTGGGGTAACACAGAGCTTTGGGGTGTCCAGTTCGTTTGCTCCTCACCCTAGATGTGCTGATGGTACAGCAAGGACTATCTGGATAAGGCAGGTTTTGGAAGGCATTTCTGTCTGGCTCCCACCCAACTGAATGAGCATCAGGTGGCAGCTGTGATGCAGATGATGTCCCAGGGCTGGAGCCAGGGGGGTCGGGCTCTGCTCCCCAGGAACAAGCGCCAGGAGCAGAGGAAACGGCCTCAAGTTGCACCAGGGGAGGTTGAGGTTGGATCTGGGAACAATTTCTTCTCCAAAGGGCTGTGGGGCATTGGAACAGGCTGCCCAGGGCAGTGCTGGAGTCACCATCCCTGAGGTTGGATCTGGGAAACAATTTCTTCCCCAAAGGGCTGTGGGGCATTGGAACAGGCTGCCCAGGGCAGTGGTGGAGTCACCATCCCTGGAGGGGTTGGACAGACAGAGATGAGGTTCTCAGGACATGGTTTAGTGCTGGATTTGGCAGTGTTAACAGTTGGACTCAATGACATTGAAGGTCTTTTCCAGCCTACACAATTCTGAGATTCTACAACTCTACAGAAGCAACCTATGTACAAAACTGCAGCTGATAACGAGGAACTGGCCTTTTGCTTTTGCCCCTGATAGCTACACCTACAAGGGGCAATACAATAATGTATATGACTAAAGAGGTCTAAAATGAGGCAGTCCAAACTGACTACTGGGAAAGGGGTTGGTTGCAGAAGATACCTTGCTTTTTGCAGACAAGGGAAAGCTGAAGAGAGCAACGCAGGAAGGGAATCATCAGGTTGAGTGTTCGTGGTATAAACAGCTCATCCACCAGCTAATCAGGTCTCCTCTCTGGTGTAAGCGTTGCCCAAATTGAGGTCAGTGAGAATTACTATTAGTCATGGACCTGATTTTCTTCTCTGCATCCTTTCACTGAATCTGATCAAGATCCCTTAAGTCAGGAAGAACGACCCAACTGTGTTCCTAGGCCAGGAGAGAAGGAATGATGATGAAAACAAGCCTGGGCAGCAAAATTACCTTCAGACCTGACACTGTCACGGCAGAACCCATGAAGATATTACACAGGGCGCCACGCACTTTGACATTGCTGTGATAACCCAGGCTTAATCACTCCAAGCCTAGGCAGGGATTTGGTGGCTAGTGGTTTCAGAAACAACTATTTTTCTGCCAGCGTTTGCGAGCAGGCTGCTGTATGCACAGGAAAAGGGTCTGCTTGCAAAACGTGGACCTGCAAAATGAGCAATGGGGCTGAACGCTTGGGATCTGTTTTATTTCTGAGGGCCCTGCGTGGAGCTTTCAGAGTGCAGAAACTTGCACCGAAGAAAGAGGAAATTATTCGAAGGGAGTCTGCTTTTAAGTAGAAAAGAAATAATTTGCTGAATGTTTTAGATACCGTTGATGTTCTCAAATATAAGGCATGAAAAGAAGTATTTCTAGCAGAAAGGCTGTGAGCTTGAGCCATCTCTTTGATCTGTATCTGCACACAGTGGGGTGAGGTCCATGAATTACAAGGAAACGTAATGCGCTGTCATTCTTAAATAAAAACACACTAGCTAATTAAATTGAGGCCCAGTGACCAAGTGACTGGTCTGCAAGTTTGGAAATCTCTATCCTTTGCAGCTTGGGGTAAGTCACTTAACCTCTGTGTTTCCCAGTCCCACTCCCCATAGCCTCCCTGTCTCCCAGTAAAAAATTAAGTATGATTTACATAGAGCTGTATGAACGTATTTTCCTCATCCTTCAGGATTTGGACCCTGACATTAATCAGACCTGCAGCCCCTGACAGAGCATATGGTTGGCCTCCACATGTCTTCAGTCAGCCAGGCTGCTGTCTGGGCTGCTGGGTCTCTGCTGGTCATCACAGATCCAAAGGTTTGGAGACCAAAATGCTGTAGGATGTGGGTCAAGAAGGGAGCACGGTCCCACGAGACCATGGGAAACACTTAATCTCTCATTCTTCAACTCCTACACTCTGTCGGGCCAGCCAGAACTTCCCCAAATGGTGTCTTGACTTGGCCAGAATCTTCGTATAAGAAATATTTACACCAATGAGCATTAGCGTAACTCATCCTGGATGTATCAGATTGACAACACATGAATATCTGGCCATCTGATGGCCAGCAATCCTCTGGAAGCCACAGCTTTAGGTGGGCTGTTGAATGTCTGGAAATCCAGCAGATCATTTATAAAAGTGGTAGATCATCATTAAAAAACAGGAAGAGCAACATCTTGCTCATGAAATCAGCAAACTACCTCAGCAAGCAACAGAATAAGAGATTATTCCCCAGCAGTAAAATGATATATTACCAGTGAGACAACAGATACCAAGTAAAACAAACAGAGCAGTAGATTAAGTTAAAAGCGGTAGTTGGCCGTGCAGCTCGTGAAGGGAGATTGTCAATTGCTGCTTTTTGTACCAATCTCTTTGGTAAAAGGTGAGTATGCACCAAAACTCATCCCATTTCCAGGCACTGGAAATGCTTTTTCACCTGTGGAAAGTTTCCCTATTGGATGGAGAACTGGAGTTCCATAATGGAAGAAGCTGCCTTCAAGCTCCGGTCATTTCTGGAGGTCAAGGACAGATTTCAATGCCAGCCCAAGAGGCATCTATAAAATGTTCTCAGTCCATGTTCAAATCATAAGTTTTCAGGGGCTGATATTTCTCTCTTTTGTTTCCAGTAGCATCTGGGAAGGTCGAGACACTAAAGTGATGAATGTTTTTCAATCATATGATGTCAGATCAGTTCGTAGGAGATCTGGGGTCAGCAAGGAGGACCTGACCCTCTTATTGAGCGGTCACAGCACAAGAACCCCAGACCTGGATTCATCACCTCTAAACCAGATGAGACGTCCTTGGTTAGGTCTGTGGCTGCTCCAGGATCTCTCTGTGGTCACTGGAGAAACTTCATTGAGTGATTCAGACTTCACCGAAGATGTCTATCTTTTTCCATGGGTTAAGAAGCGTCAGCACAGCTACTATTCAAAATCAGGTATCTCATTTAGGCTGGATGCTCCTCTGTGTCAGTGAATAAGGATTACCACTCTCCAACGTGCTCCTTAGCCTCATCGGGGCCTTGGGGAAAGTGCGATTTCAAATGCTCTTTAGAAATAAATGGAACAGGAGTACCTTAGAAAATTTGATTGCTCAGGAGTCTGGGATAACTAATTACAATGTCCTGCATTACAATTTGGGCTGATGCTTCTTGTCCCATCACTGGGCACCCCTGAGGAGAGCCCATCTGTCTCCTCAGCACCATCCCAACAGGGACTTGCAGAGACCGACAAAATCTGCCTTTTCCTTCTGTCCCACTGCACCCACACAGGTCTCAGCCTCTCCTCCATGCCCTGAGCTCCAGCCTCAACCCGGATTTGCTTCTTCACCTGCATCCCCTGCCAGCCCCAGCTGTCTGCAGCTGCATCACCCACTCAGGAAGGATCTCATGAGGAGCAGCTGAGGGAGCTGGGGGGTTCAGCCTGGAGAACAGGAGCTGAGGGGAGACCTTCTGATCTCTGAACTGCCTGAAAGGAGCTTGGAGCCAGGGGGGTCGGGCTCTGCTCCCAAGGAACAAGTGCCAGGAGCAGAGGAAACGGCCTCAAGTTGCACCAGGGGAGGTTGAGGTTGGATCTGGGGAACAATTTCTTCCCCAAAGGGCTGTGGGGCATTGGAACAGGCTGCCCAGGGCAGTGGTGGAGTCACCATCCCTGGAGGGGTTGGACAGACAGAGATGAGGTTCTCAGGGACATGGGGCAGTGCCAGGCCTGGGGTAATGGTTGGACTTGATGATCTTGAGGGTCTTTCCAGCCAAAATGATTCTATGATTTTATGATCTGCTTCTGTGTCTAGGCAGCTGGAGACTTGGGCAACATGGTTCCCTTCAGG
>VWYH01004460.1:185179-187679 GCA_013399365.1 Pampusana beccarii | reverse complement strand
CAGAGCCCCGTCCAGCCTGGGCTGGGATGTCTCCAGGGATGGTTCAGCCACCACCTCTCTGGACAACCTGGGACAGGCTCTCACCACCCTCAGGGGCAAAAATTTCTTCCTCATGTCTGGCCTGAATCTCCCTTCCTTTACTTTAAAACCATCACCCTTTGTCTTATCAGAACAGGCGCTGCTCAAAAGTCTGTCCCCATCTTTTTACAGGCCCCTTTTAAATCCAGAAAGGCCGCACTAAGGTCTCCCCGGAGCTTCTCTTCTCCAGCTGAACACCCCAGCTCTCTCAGCCTGTCCTCCCAGCAGAGCTGTTCCAGCCTCGGGTCATTTCTGGGGCTCCTCTGCCCCTCTCCAGCAGGTCCATGTGTGTCCTGTGCTGAGGACCCAGAGCTGGACCAGCACTGCAGGGGGGTCTCACCAGAGCGGAGCAGAGGGGCAGAATCCCCTCCCTCCCCCTGCTGCTCACGCTGTGGGGATGCAGCCCAGGACACGGGTGGATTTCTGGGCTGCAAGCGCACGTTGCCGGCTCATGGCCAATCTTTCACCCCCCAGCACCCCCAAGTCCTTCTCTTGGGGGCTGCTCTCCATCCCTCCATCCCCAGCCTGCACTGATACTGGGAGTTGACCACACGTTGCTGTGCTGTGCACACTCCTAAGTGCTCAGAAAAGAGAGAAAACATTACAGGGAGCAGAGTAAACCCTCTTGCTTCAGATAAATTATTTGTGTCCATACTGCCCGGGTAAACAGTGTCATGTAAATATTGGTGCCTCATATGTGGTCCTGTAACAGAGGGGATGCATATAGCCCTGACCCACAGGGAATGGCTTGTGGTGTGAACAGCGTGATATGGTTTGGGGAAGATGGGGAGGATTCAGCCACATGAAAAAGAAGCTAAAAGCAACTTTGAGATTGAGGCTGGCGACTCCTTAAAAAAAAAAAAAAAAAAAGACAAAACAAAACCTAACAGCAACTTAACGCCAAGAAAATAAAACCTTTAGCTCAGAAGTGGTATTTTAAAACTCAAATACACTTCAAAGTCTTCTGGGCGTGGGGTCCCAGCGCAGCTCCCAGCGCTTGGTCCTTTTCTAAAGCACAGTCAAGCCTTTGTTTCGTGTCTGGAGAAAAAAATAAGCGACAAACCGCGCTGTTTGTAGAGTGCTGGGGTTCGCTGCATTCCCGATTGCAGGGGTGCTTTCTGCAGGGTGTAAACCCGCCTGTGGCGTGTTTGTGCGTGCGTGACAAAAGAGAAACACAATTTTCACGCTGGTTTTAATAATTATCCTTTTTTTAAAAAAAAACAGTCCCCTTTTATCTCTTGGGAGCAGAAGAAATTCCCTTGAGGGGAAGAGGCTTTTTCACCATCAGCAGCAACCGGTTATGGGGAGGAGAGACCTTATTGCGGCCTTTTGGTGCTTAAAAGGGGTTGATAAGTAAAGATGGGGACAGACTTTTGAGCAGGGCCTGTTGCAATAGGACAAGAGGTGATGGTTTTAAACTAAAGGAGGGGAGATTCAGGCCAGACGTGAGGAAGAAATGTTTTATGATGAGGATGGTGAGAGCCTGTCCCAGGTTGTCCAGAGAGGTGGTGGACGAACCATCCCTGGAGACATCCCAGGCCAGGCTGGACGGGGCTCTGAGCAACCTGAGCTGGTGAAGATGTCCCTGTCATGGCAGGGGTGGCACTGGATGAGCTTGGAAGGTCCCTTCCAACCCAAACTATTCTATGATTCTAGAATGTGCCTCGTGTTTCTCGGCATAAACCCCTTCCCTCGCCCCACATCTCTGTGAGCTTCCTAGCAAAAAAAAAAAACAACCGCTCCAACATCCAGTCTCATTTTGGGGTGAATCCAAGGAGGTTGAGTTATTATTGCAATGATCGGCTTCTCTCCCCATTTCACTCTGTTTAATAACTACCGCTGGGCAAACGCTGTTCTGTCCCCCTGGCTGCTCCATTTGCTCTGCGCAAGCTCAGGTAGATACATACCTGTCAGCAAAGCAGAATAATACCTTCCTTTACATAAACTAAAAGTTAATTTCTCCCAAGGGCAGGGGCTTTTCCAGCCCTTTAAATCACGTTCACCCTGTTTTGTCTCTCCTGCCTTTATATATAATTTCTTTGGAAAAGCATCCTTCTGTCCGTCCTCTCCGCGCTGCCATACGGCTCTGCGGGTATCCAGCGAGTCGGGGGGAAATAATCCTGCGAAACGAAGCCATGGGCTCTTTATCTGGCCGTGGGTGCCCCCTTCCCCACCGAACGATACGTTTTGCGATGTGGATTTCTGTCGACGGAGCGAGACGCCGGGCTCTCTCCTCCTGATGAACACGTCCCGCGAGGACAATGATGGAGTTCCTGCGAAATTTTTACCGCTGACCTTTTCTCCGCCGCGGAGCGGGAATGCGTCTCCCCGCGAAGGCTGGGGACAGCGGAGAGCATGTTATAATGCTGGAAAATGTGACTCCGTCCTTGTGGAATGCCATTTCCCCCCCCCCCCGCCTTTG
>VWYH01004460.1:169803-185151 GCA_013399365.1 Pampusana beccarii | reverse complement strand
TTCTTCCCCCCCCCCCCAACCCTTAGAAAAATGCAGTGCTGAAAAGTTGAAAATTTAAGGCAAAAAATTGCCGTCTGCTCCCCCACGCCTCCCCTTCCCCGCTCCGTCTGAACAAGCAGCCAAGCTGTTAAATGCTTTTACCTGCTGTGTCCGAGTCAAAAGTTAAATAATGTGTGAACGAATGTGGAAGGAAAACAAGAGGCGGAGAGGGGGCGCGGGAGAGAGCCCCTCGTACAACAAGATAATTGTTACATTATGAGAAACAAATAACACGCTGCTCCTCTCCGGGTCTCTGTCCGTGACATCTTGACAGGTACATCTGAAGTTAATTACGTGCCTCTCGTTAAGGTTTCGCTTTGCCGCCGGGGCTGGATCCTGCAAATACAGCGGAGAGCATCGTGCCCTGGCAGCCAGCGCTCGCTTTTTGGAGGTCGGGGGGGGTTTCAAGGGGGTTGGTTTGCTTTTCATGGGCCATCACGGCTGCAAAAACACCTTTAGCAAGAGGTTGGGGTGTCCCACCCGGCCACACGTGGTGGGGTGGATGTTGGTGTCACGGGACCTGAACAACCTAATGAAATTCAACAAGGGCAAGCGTAGGGTCCTGCATGTGGTGAGGGACAACCCCAGGCACCAGTATGGGTTGTGGGTGGACTTGCTGGAAAGCAGCTCTGCAGAGAAGAACTTGAGTCCTGGGAGACAACAGGTTGACCATGAGTCAACAGTGTGCTCTGTGGCCAAGGAGGCTGATGGTACCCGGGGTGCATTAGGAAAAGTGTGACCAGCAGGTCGAGGGAGGTTGTTCCTCCCCCTCTGCTCTGCCCTGGTGAGGCCACATCTGGAGCATCTGTGTCCAGTTCTGGGCTCTCCAGATTAAGAAGAAAAAGGAATTACTGGGGAAACTCCAGCGGAGGGACAGAAAGATGCTGAGGGGTCTGGAGCATCTTTCTTATGAGGAGAGACTGAGAGAGCTGGGGCTGTTCAGCCTGGAGAAGAGAAGCTGAGAAGGGATCTTATTTATGCTGACAAATATCTCAAAGGTGGGTGTCAAGAGGATGGACCAGACTCTTTTCAGTGGTGCCCAATGACAGGGTGAGGGCAACGGGCACAGACTGAAACACAGGAGGTTCCATCTGAATATCAGGAGAAACTTCTTCCCTTTGAGGTGCCAGAGTCCTGGACCAGGCTGCCCAGAGAGGTTGTGGAGTCTCCTTCTCTGCAGACATTCAAACCCACCTGGACACCTTCCTGTGTGATCTGCTCTGTGACCCTGCGTTAGCGGCTGGGTTGGACTGGATGATTTCCAGAGGTCCCTTCCAACCCCAACCATTCTCTGATCTGCCTTTCACCCATGCCCAGAGAGAAAACGCTATGGCTCCTGCCAGCAGAAGACAGGTATATTGTTCTTGCTAAATAAATAGTACAGTTGCCACATCTTTTCTCCTCAGGCCTTGTTTGCTGCTCCTTGATGCTGGAAAGTTGTTGCTGTCTAGCCCGATGCTTTCCCATCCACACTTGTGATCCATGTGTGGTAGGTGCTTCTCTGGAGAACGTCTTCTGATTTGGGGTTTGTTGTAAACCAAAACATCAATGCAGACACATGCCCTTGGACAGATGCAATGGTCAGGAAGACCATGAAAAGCTTTTCCCCCACCAAGTCCATGTTCTTGGACTTTTGCTTCAACTTTGAAGTTCAAATAAAACCAGAAACTTGAAAGAAAACCTCACCCCAAAGCTTCCCAGAGGCAGCTTCAGCCTTATGGCCGTAGCAGGACCACAAGGTGTTTGCTCGGGGCTGGCGTACCTCGTCCTGCTTTTTCACAGATACTCAGCAGAGTCTCAACTCCATCTAAAACCCCAAGGCCAGATGATCTTTATCTGCCCAGAGTTTTACTTTTATTTGCACCGCCCTAATAATGACATTACTCTTCCCTTGGGCATCTTCATCAATACAAAGTGTTATCTCCTGTGTCTTTTTTCTCCGAGGATGAATTTTGATGGGATCCTTCAGCTCTTACTTTAAGGTACATTATGGATTTATAATGCTTTCTGACTTTTTAACTTCGCTGGAAAACTCCCACAAAGAAAATAATCAGTCGCGAGTAAACAAGCATTGCCACACACTCCACAACAAATTTACGATCTGGATACCCTCAAGACTTCTAAGTAAAGACCACATGTATTTTTTTTTCAAACATTTTATTTGGCAGGTGTTCCTGGAAGGCCAGGGCTCAGCGGTGGGGTTGGGAACTGACTGAACAAGACCCATAGCCACACTTACGAGATTGCAAGCATTTTTTAAGGCTCTTGGAGAAAACAGCAAACAAAATAGTTTTGAATTAGGCTGAAGGTACTTTATCAAGATTTTTTTTCCCCTGGAGGGAAAATATAATCACACAAGACTCTTGTCTTTCTATCACTCACAGATAGAAAGGAAAGTAATTCATTTGATGTTCGCTCCTCTGAGTAGACCTGCCTGTAGCCTACCATTCATTTTTAATATTAGTCCTAAAAACATTCCAGGTACAGTTCTAGATGCTGGAGGGATTTCAGAAATGCTTTTGTGCTGCAAGCCAAAATGCTAAAAGCAGAGCTAGGTTGTGTCATCAGTTTTCAATCAAGCCTCCCTGTGCCTCTTTTTTGTGAGTTGCTAAAAAAGTTACGTATAAAATGGTGAGCGGAGACTTTCCGTAGGACCTAAAAAATGAGGTTCCTCATCACAGCTGCTGTAGGTGGTTTGGGGTGTTCTGCTGAAGGACCTGGTCCTGTCTGGGTTTATATGGCCATAGCAAGGGGATGTTTTTGCTTGGCTTAGTTTGTACCTTTGCTCTGTTTTGCACCAAACTTGTTCATCTTTTTTTTTTTTTTTTTTTTTTAACAATTCCACCTCAAGCAGGAAATCTAGACTATGGATCAGTGGCTGCCCTAATTTTTATTGGCAAATCGTGATCTTTATTGGTGGAATTATGAGCTAGCTGGACTTTACAGTCTTTGTGTAATGAAGCCAATATATTACTACCAGCCTGATGTTTTAAATTTAGTGCAGCAAAGAACAAAGGTAGCTTTCTTCTTGCTTTCCTTCTCCCTTTCTCTTTCCTTCCTTCCTTCTCTCTTTCTTTCTTTTCTTTTTTTCTTCTCTCTTGTTCTTTTCCCTTCTTTTCTTCTTGCCTGTCTTCCTTCCTAAAACCATTCTGGTTGGAAAAGACCCTTAACATCATCAAGTCCAACCACCAGCCAAACACTGCCAAGTCCACCACTAAGCCTTGTCCCTTCTGTATTGATGGTAGGTCGGTCACTCCAACGTGGATGCAGTTATTTCGAGAAAAGAGCTGTTAGAAGAAGAAAAGAACCAATACTAGTAAGACGAAGTGTTTTTGCTGGTGCAGCTGTGGTGAGAACTGCATCTCTACTTGGTCCCACTGATGTGTGAGATGGAGCCCTAAATCCAGAGATCACAGATACAGAAGTCACTCTGGACTTTTCCGTTCTGTTTTTTTCCAAACCAGAGATCCGAACTTCCAAAAGCATCCTGCAGCACTGGTGATCATGCTGGTCCAAAATGGGAAAGGCTTATTCAAACCCCTGGCAGAGCAGTTTTTGGTAGGGATGGCACCATCCATCACCTTTGGAGGAAGCAGAGCCATCTGGATTAGACACCCAGCTTCAGAAAAACTGCAGAAGGGTGAGACAAATTGAAACTTTTGTGGGTATGGTTTTGTGGTTATGGCTGGATGAAATAAAGCAGGTCCCAACCAAGATGCCAGCTCTGACCTCAGCTCCAGGGCTCCCAGTTGCCCTTTGGAGAATCCCCTCTCCCTCCACTGAGTATGGAAGATCCAAAGGATCTCAGACAATCCCTCTAAGTGCTTAAAATTATCTGGCATTAATAACTCCCGTCACTATGCCTTCTCCCAGTCTCTGCCCTGAAGAGTCGGAATCAGGATGGGAAGGTCAAGGAGAGGAATAGGGACATGGGGTGAAATCATGGGCTTTGCAACACTTCCAGGTCATTGCTAGAGCAGGGAACGTAGCCCCAGCATCTCCATTTATAAACCAGTAACAAACCCACCGAATTGCTTGACAGTGATAAACTAGCAGGAAGTTTCACTTCCAAAAAGTAAAAAAAAAAACCAACATACCAAACCAAACCAAACCAAAACCAACCAACCAAGACCCAAAACCAACACCAAACCAAAACATCCCTTTTCATCTTTTTTTTTTTTGGTGGGGGGTTGGAGGTGGGAAGGATGCGAAAGATCAGGCCCCCGGTGCTGCCAGAGGTGATGCTGCACATCTGGTTTCTCAGATCCTGGGATGGGTTGGCAGCACAAGCAGCAAGGAAGAGCCACGCTTTATTGGTAAACCGCCCAAAAGTTACAATGGTGTCACCACCGCACAATAAACGTCGAGTCCCACGATGCCGGTTTTACAGCCTCCATCCAGACCCAAGCCTTGCTTTAATATTGCGTACACGTAATCTTCAGTCTGTAACATTTACTTAATTCCTTTTTGTTAAAAACCCCAGAGGAAGAATAGGCTAGTCCTAACCTCTTCTGGACCGCAGTTCTGAGCTATTAATCTGTCATGTCAGCATATTTTATTAATACTGTTTTCCTGCAGATGATAGGTGGAATACATCATAAGTCACTTACCATCTGCTGTGTAAGTGTGTTGTAAAGTATCTTTCTTCCATAGATTATTGCTTTGATAGATTAGGGGTTTGTACAGCCATGATACCTCATCCCATCAATTTTAAGCTCCCACGAGAGCCCTCACGGCTGAAGTATCTGATCAATGCAAAAGTGTTTAACGGCATCTCGCTGTGCCCCCCCAGCTAGGAAAGTGCTATTACACCCACTTGCCAGATGAGGACACGGTGTCCTGGTTTCATAGAATCATAAAATCATAGAATCGTAGAATAGTTTGGGTTGGAAGGTCCCTTTAGTTTAAAACGATCACTCCTTGTCCTATCACAACAGGCCCTGTTTTGTGCTGCATTGCTTTAATAAAGAGCTTTTTCTCCTTCTCCATCCCTAGGCAATGGGGAGAGATAAGCACGTCTAGAGAGGAACAGCATTTTCTCCAGACTGAATCAGGGATGGATCGTGGACTGGAAGCTTTCCTAGAGATGCCTGGTAGGATCGCAGCCACTGAACCGTCTGCTCTGCTCTTTGGAGCTTCAGCACGTTTACACCACCAGTTTTTATGAGCAGAGCTGCATCAGTGCAATGGGTGACCTATAGACCATCTCAGAGCAGCAGCATCCGTGGGAGCAAAGCTCACCCGCTGCCGTCAGAATCCACCTCACGCTGCTTTAGCTGTATTTAAAAGCTGGGTGCTTAAGGATAAAGAATTGTGTAGAGATAAAAAATGAGAAAGAGGGAGGCACCACAGCATAAAGTTGTTTGTTGTTTTTTTTTCCAGCCTAGAGAAGGTATCTAAAGAAAGTAGGCTGAACCGGAGGTGTGCTTGCTCCATCCCACCGTAACTGCAAGATGGTGTCACTCCCTTTCATTGCTCTTTTTTTCCCCATATTTACAGAGATGGGGAATCCATGGGCAGCTGATTCATCAGCAGTTCCCTTTCTGCCTTCCCTGATGCAATGTGTCCTGCCGCTGGCTGTTTTCGCCCTCAGAATATCCTTGTCCGTGATGCAGCTGTGCCTGACCTGTGCTCAGCTCTCTCGAGTCCTCACCTTGGTTTCTCCTTGAGAAGATGACTGAAGACCTCTCTGAGCTTGTGGTACATCTGAGCCACTGAATGGGTGAGTTTGGCCCCAAGAATCAGTGGTTTCTGGTGGGCTGGAGCTGCTGTCGAACCTGAAACCCACCTGAACTTAAGTGGGGGAAATTCAGCCTTTCTGGAGGAGGGCTTGGAAGACAAGGGTTGATCAAAGGTCTGATTCAGCAAGGTGTAGAGCAAGGGGGACAAGATGCTTTTGAGTGACATAGGTCTGGTAAAACTTCACAAGTGTGGGGTTTTGTGTAAAACTATGCGTTAAATGCGTTAAGAAATTCAGTGTGAAGAGCTCAGGAATAGACTAAACATGAGACACCCGTGAGGATGGCGAATAAAGTTGTCGATCAAAGGAATAAGGCATATCAGTTACAATCTGAAGAGATGCAGAGGAGACAAGGGCAGATGGGATGTGGTGTTGACCAACTGGATTTTCCCTGCACCTTAGTCCCAAAATACCCCAAATTAAAGTGGACCACCCCTCCTTGCTACCCCTAGGGACCTGTGTCCCACACCTTGGCATGCTCCGCACCCCAAAGCCCTCATCTACCTGAAAGCAGTTTAGCATCCTCAGGGTTAAATCAGATTTGATATCCAAACAAGACCTGGCAGCTGAATTTCAGCCCAGCATGAGTTTTTACGATCAAATTATAGACCCCAGAAAAAGAAAAAAAATACAAAAATACAAAAAAAAAAAAAATAAAAAAAAAATAAAAAAAAAAAAAAAAAAAAAAAAAAAAAAAAAAAAAAAAAAAAAAAAAAAAAAAAAAAAAAAAAAAAAAAAAAAAAAAAAAAAAAAAAAAAAAAAAAAAAAAAAAAATCCAGTCTGAGGTTTATAATGGAAATCCTGACAGAGCCATGATTGTAGTAGCAGGAACAGCATCACTGTTATACAGTCGTAAACTGGTACCGTCCTGCCGGGTACTATAAAAGGAAAAAAAAGGCGTCTAAACAGCACTTGGTACCCCAAAAACAGTCTGAGGAGGTGGGTGCTGCAACTGGATGGGAAAAGGGCGTCTTGCCAAGACGAACTTTAAAAGGATTAAATCTCCTCCCCGGTGCAAAATGGCATCCACTGTGTCTCCGTGGCCTCGTGTTGAGGGAGGTGAGATGCTGAACCAGCCCCTCCGTGGGGTTTCTGCCAGTTCCTTGCACCCCTGAGACGGGGAAAATTAAATATATCCATTTCCAGGATGGATAGCTGTCTTTGTGGGGGTAAACTCAAATTATGTTGTGTAAAGCAATGCTGGATTGCAGCGGTTTTTCACCACGTGGGTCTAAGAAGGTGAAGGCGCAGCTTTTTCCAACATTTAAGTAGGAAAGAAAAAGAGTAATAAAGCTTCTGGATCTCATCTTTGTTATTATCTGGCCATAAAGGGACGCAAAGTATTTGTGAGCTGCTTGCAAATCCCTGCCTCTGAATTCCTCCTCTAGGTCCTGGGTTTGCAATGAGTTTGGTCCATCTTCTCCAGGACCTCTTAAAAAGATGGAGCAGAAATGACGCTTGGCTCCAGCAGAAGCCGAAAGCCGAGAATGATACAATAAAGAAACAATGGTCACGTTTTATTGCCTTACTCACCCATGGTTTCTTGAGTATGACTTATGGAAGCTTTGATTTACACTGGTGCGAGCTTTATCTGCTGCTGTCTTGGCCAGCTCATTCTTAATACTGAGACCTATGGGCCTCTGCTGACTTTCTTGGTTAAATAAATTAAAGCAAATATAAACGTTAATGGAAGCCACTTTATTTATGGCTGGAGTGGAGCAGTGTCTCTTACACCGTGGGTCCAATCCAAAACCCATTAATCCGAAGCCTACTGACATCCCTGCATCATTGGGCTTTTCCTTCTCACTATGAAAGGGGCAACTGAAGAGATAATTTTAAATGAGATTACGTTATACTGCGAAAGCCATTCTGCACGAAACTTTCAACCCTTGGCACCTCTTGGGACGCAGAGCATTCGGGATATTTTAGTGGCTGTTGTTTGAAGGCTAAAGATATTCCTCCCGCAGCGATGCCTCTCCCCATTTTCCTCTCCATGCCAACCATCCCACCCTCTAAATATCTCCTTGTGAAACGTTTTGCAATGCATCACACGCTGTTTGTGGCCAAACACATTTTTGGCTCTTCTGTATGATACAGAACCTACTTCCAGCTCTTCAGACACTTTCTCAGATTGTGCCTTGCCAAACCTTTATTTTTTTGGCCTGGTTGGATGGAGAGAGCTTTCTGCTGCTTTTACTATTATTATTATTGTTATTTTAGTATTATTGTTTATTCAGAGATGCTTTCTGTTGCACATACTTGGATAACTGCTGGCTTGCTATTCCAATGTCTGCCTTAACACATTCTGCTATGCTCCTTCCCCTTACCCCGATATTCCACCTTTTCCAGTTCAAAAACCCCACAAACCACAACGAAAGCGAGAAAACAAAACAACACCCCAACAACCGAAGAACAGTTGCGTGCTCTTTTTGTGCTAAAGACGAACAGAAGAAAGGGGCAGCAGAAAATGGTAAGAAAAGTAGAAAAATATAGGAGTTGTCCCGCAGAGTATTAGGATGAGTCAGGAATTGAAGCTGTTGTGTTTTCACATGGAAGCAGCAAGTTTTGGGTTATTCTCATGGCGTAAAGTCTTACTGTTATCACAGCTGTGGGAAGCTAAAAGGAGCAGTGAGGAGGAGGATCTGCTCCGCAGTGAATATGAATTATTATAGTTTATTGAGGCCGTAGCTTTTCACATCTGATTGTGTCCTGTTAACAGAGCTTTTCCACCAAGTTTAGTGCACACTGGATTCAGGAGCTGAAAGGCAAGAAGAAAGTGTTCGGTCAGACCTCCAGCATGGAGAGAAATGGGGAATCTCCCCAAAATGGTTATGGGATCAAGCCCCGACCTCTGTGAGCACAAGTGCATCCTTTGGGATGGCTCCCAGATGTGTTGGGTTCATAGACACATTGGTCCTTCACAACCTTCAGACCAGACATGAGGAAGAAATTTTTTACGCTGAGGGGTGGCACTGGATGAGCTTGAAAGGTCCCTTCTAACCCAAACTGTTCTATGGTTCTGTGAACTGTGACTGCTAAAGCACATGCACACCCAGATGTGGTATCCGTGGCTCTGCAGGGTTAGGAAACTGCCAATCTGACAAACAGGGATAACACAAGATGCCTGATGCCTTTGTATCCGTGTTTAAAAATAAAGAATACCATTTACATTGCAGCAGTGATGTTTTGGAGCCCTGGCTTGCTTTGTGCTGGGCAACTTGTCTACATGTAGTAGGAAGGATTTTGTACCCATGACAGGCCACTGTCCCCAGGAGAAGGATGGGAGAGGAAGCAAAAGCAGTGAAACTGCTCACAAATGAGTTGGGAACTGGGGAAGACATAGATTACCCCACTCATTTCTCTCCGATATCTGCCATACCAAACATTTCGGAGACAACATGCCAACACTGACCCTCAGCACCACCTCCACACTTCCACATCCATGTCCTTCCAGCAGCTTGGTGAACCTCATGGGTTATTGAAGAGGGTTCTACCAAGCTGGTGTACCACGGTCCTATAGTTGCTGGGGTGCGCCCAGGTAAGCCTGGCTTAAACAAGACCCCATTTCTCTTCCCCATTACCTCACCTTGATGAACTCTCTGTAATCACCCTGCCAACCCCTCGACTTTTTGAGCAAGGTGACAAAATGGCTTTCAAACCTGCCTTGCATTTTGCTGAGGAGAGAACGGAGCTTTGTGAATATTTACCCTGCAGATTTCCTCAATTAAAATAGCTTTGTGAATATTTGTTCTGCAGATTCCATGCAATTAAGTGAACAAGCGATACGTAACAGCCTGTGTTTTCCAAGAGCAGGACGGTGTCCAAGCGATAGCGCAGCAATGCTTTGAGGAGGCAAAAGGAACAAATGCCTGCCTGTGTTTTTATGCCGTCCTGTAATTAACCCCTGGAACACCCTGGAATAAAATTAAAGTAACTCAGTGCGAAGTCAGGCCCTGAATCAATACAACAACCTCAAAAAGTGCTATACTTTGCTCAGTGCCTATTTCACAAAGTTTTACAATGGACATACTCTATCGTGGAATAGGAGCCAAAGTCCATAATCAGGTGTTTTTAGGTAAACAGAAAGTCTAACTGAACCGTCAAGGTGGAATCAGAAAGAAATCGCATCAGGCTCAGAGCGAAATCACTCAGGAAAAAGAAAAAAAATCACTGCTGTCAACAAAAAAGATTAATCTCCAATGTTTTCCTGGCAGTTTTAGATAAGAACAAAACAATCAAACCTGAGTGTTTCTGGGAAAGGATGGAGGGTTTTCATAGCAAGCCCTTGAAGATTATTCTTCAATAAAACCAACAGCAAAAAGTCCACCTTCTTTTCTGCAAGTCAGTCTTGCCTGAAAACCTCTCCAAAAGCCCTTTGGATAACCTGGCCCTAATGCTGCCTTCGCATGAGATGGTCCCAAGACCCGTTGAGTCAGAGAAAAACCTGGCGCAGCCCTGTCCTGGTCCCTGCTTCCCATCTCAGAGTCATAATGGGTGTTGGGATCAGGGTCGAGGTTAAAAACGGGGACGTCTGACAAATATCTTGCTCACAGATTAGGTGTTTTTACTCTCAGCCAGCATTTGCAAAGCCGGGGCCATAATGGCAGACGTTTCCCCCGAACATTTTGCGTTATTCTTCCTATTCCAAGAAGGCTCTTCAGGCGTTTTTATCCTTTCCAGTTGGTCTCCATCTCTCTACTTTTGTAAATCACTATTATTAATTATGGGCCCATTGCTAAGCCCCCTTGCAAGGAGGGCTCCAGCTCTAGCACCGCAGCAAAGAGAGGGTTACTGGGCCTCTTCGTAGGGAAAATAAAGCTCTACCCCACCCTGAAGGGATCGTTCAGCTTTGGAGAGAGGAGCTGACAGCTGGTTTTTATTAGGATGGAGGCCTTTAAAAGGCAGTGTTGGGGTAGGGGTGGGACCTTTGGTCTGGAGGAGAATGTTCTGCTCAGTCCCTGGGCTGGAAGGTCAGGCTTGGATGGTCTCCGGCCAAATGGCACAAGAGCTGAGAGGCTCTGGTTTGATTTCTTTCCTCTGGCTGGTGATGATGGAAGCCGGGCTGGTCCAGCGAGGCAGGAGTTGGCCTCTGCTCTGCCTTGGGCTGGGCACGGACTGGGCGATCCTACAGCATTAGTGATGAGTGATGGTATTAAAGGGAAGGTGAGGGAGACGGATGCCACGGAAATTTAGGGAAAACGAGCTGCGTCTACAGCTCTGCATTCTGCCCCTTTTCAGGCAGGTAAGCAGGATGTCAGTGCACAAAAATCGCTGTTATTTGAGGGCAGGGTGAGGGGAGGGAAGAAGCAGAATTAGGCAGAGCTGCGAGGCTCCAGGCTTGCATTTTTCCCCAGGAAAATGCTATAATCTTTCTGCAAGATGGGGGAGAAATCTCGGTTTGCTGCAAACTTGCTGCTTTACAGGGATGGCCTCACATGCAGAGGAGGGACAAACAGTGGCCTCATCCCCTTTCGAACTTGTCTGTGCCATAGGTATGAAGGAGTTTGCATGCATCCTCTATATGATCTGTCTGCTGTTGCCAGGGTTTGGGCACTACAAGGAGAAACCGCTGAGCTTTTGCTTCCCTCTGGCTGCACTTTCCTGGGACAAAAAATGTCTTTTCTGTTATTTCCCTTATAGCTGCCACTCACCACCAAGGCATTACCAGAGCTGATGCAGCCTAGAGAAAACGCTCCTGTAGAATATGCCCTCTTCTTGATTTAATTTGGAGGAACCTCATTTACTGGGTCCTTACTTTTTAATATATCCCTGTTCTTCAGCATTTTGCAGGAAATTTTAGCATTTAATGGTCCTTGTTTATTTCCTCATCAGAAGAAAAATATGTGGGTGAATATTCAAAACTCATAAGATAATAATTTGGGCTTTTTTTTTTTTTTTTTTTGGTAGATGAAGAAGCATTAAAACCAGTCCCTATCAATGCTTGAAATTGCAACATAGAGACCCAGCGAAAAGCTTATATCTGCTTATATTAGTAACTAAATAGGCTCAAGGGCACAAACCTGGGCATGGACCTAAAATTATTATTAATAAAAAAAAAAAAAATAAATCCCCCAAGCCTTGTCCAGGCTTTGTTAAGGTTGGTTAAGACCCGTGTTTCCTAGTGTGGATGTGACCACCCTGCTTTGGGTGAGGGAGCTTGATTTTACATTCACAGGTTGTGTTGAGCCAGTTGTGTGTCGGGCCAGTAAATGGTCACTAGCCTGAAGTTATTTATATTTATAGCTGGAGCCCATATCCGAAGATGGCCAGAATACTCATTTAAAGCAGAGGAATGGCATCTCGTTGCAGGGTGTGCTGTCACATACCCTGGCACCTTCCAGCCACCGGTCCCAACTCAATAATTTAAAAAAAAAGAAACCCTCCAGAACATTTATAAATGGCTCCTTTGACTGTCACATGCAGAACACACACTAATGCTGGGTGAAGTGCTATCCTAACCCCTCTGCGGGTGTGATGGCTTTCGTAGCTCATTCATAGCACGCAACATCTCGAAACTCACTGATAAAACCGTAATACCACACCCCACAGTATACATAACTATGTCATATTAATAAATATTTGCAAAGTGCCACGGCTTGGCACAGCACTTTAGAGATATTTTTTTAAATAAAGGAGCATGGCCCCCTGCTCCAGGAGAGTTTACGCTTGGGTCCTGGTTCTGCACATGTTTAATGTTATCCTGAATCATCCACGGAGGGTCTTCTCCTCTAGTGGGGGTGATGGAAGAGAGGGTGAAGAGACACAATATAAAAATGGATGATAAATGATGCTACCAAAGGCTGCATGGGTGGGCCCAGGGCATTAGTAACAGAATATATATATGTGTGTGTATATATATATATATATATATAGAGGTTTTTTTTTGCATCTGTGAGGTTGGTTGAAATCCAGATGAGCTCCTCAGCACCTGAGTGGTTTCCCTCTCTCAACAGCCGTGTTATGGTTTATGTAGCACGGGTCTGGTGAGGTCTGCAACAGCATTAGGGCTTTTGCAAGGGGCTGCAGGACTCACCCCCCTCCCTTGTTCTGAGTTACGTGTGAGGCCGGGGACAGATGTAGCTGCAGTCTGGGTGAAGGGAGTCTCACCTGCCTACGGTTGCTTTGAAGACCGATCTCTCATCACCGTACGTGCTCCTGGTAAATCCTGCAAGGACTTGCTGGTAGATTTAAGGAGGGTTTCAAGTTCCTGAGGTTACCACACCTGCTGTGACAGATGACAACAAAGCCTTATTTTCCAGCCCGGTGTCTTTCTGACGTGCTAAAAGATTTCTTTATACCGTCTCAAAGACTTCTCTAAAGATCAACAAGAAGATGATTTTCCAAACATTTCTTTGAGTCTAATAATTAGGTCAATCAGGAATCCAGAAAATGTTATCCCACTGTCTCCACTTCTAATAATCATAATAAAATCACAGAATGGTTTGGGTTGGAAGGGACCTTCAAAGCCCATCCAGTGCCACCCCTGCCATGAGCAGGGACATCTTCACCAGCTCAGGTTGCTCAGAGCCCCGTCCAGCCTGGCCTGGGATGTCTCCAGGGATGGTTCATCCACCACCTCTCTGGCCAACCTGGGCCAGGCTCTCACCACCCTCAGGGACAACAATTTCTTCCTCGTGTCCAACCTGAATGGATGAGTACATCCATACCGTATGTATAGACTGTCTTTGCAGGCTGCAGTGCCGAAGAGGGCTGTTTACTCAATGACCACTTGCTTCCCATGGGGCTTAAATGCTTTTGGAAAGCCATAGATCTGGTTTATTTTTTATCACACTGGTGTGGCCAGTTTTATAAAAAAAAAAACACATAGAAAATGAATCAGTTTGTCTTTGGCTGATGCAAATGCTGATGGCTTTGACCCACAGAGGCAATACGAAAGCAAATGATTGCTAAACTTTTAGATTTAGGCCCCTGGTTCAGCACTCAGATCCCGTGATATAAAATCCCATATGCACACTGCTTCCCAGGTGCCCAAAAACCATCCATGCTCTGCCACCAGACCCGCAGACCGACGTGTGCATGAGGAGCAGGAGACAAAGACCTGCAACATTTCAGCAATGGACATCCCTGATTCAGCAAAGCGCTTCGAGCACGACGTGTCACACAGAGATTAAGAGGATTTAAACACGTGCTGATATATTTTGGCATATCAGGACCTATGGGCTTGTCTGCGCATGAAGTTGTCTCAGATTAAAGGTTTGGGATGGTTTTAAAATTCTTAAAGCTCTTACTGAATAGTTCCCTATATACATGTGGTTAGTCCGGAGCATATTTATCCTATGTTTTTTAGGTATGCATCCTTTCTCGCTATCCTTCCAGTTTCTTAGTCTTTATCTTGCCTTTTGACCTCCGTCTCCTATGTCCTTCCATCCTGAGGAACACAGTAGACGAGCATCTCTCATGAACTCACCAAGGAGTATTAATAGGTACTGGTATTAATAAATACTTGTGCTACCAGTGGCATTTTTTAATGCTTCTCCAGCATGTTGCCCTGTTTAAGAAACCTTTAAAAAGCTTTAACACAACCATGCAGACTGGCACCCTCTCCCTTCCATATTCCTCCTCTACGCCATCATTTGTGGCCGTTCAACTCTCATCATCGATATTTAGGCCGTGAAGGTCCGGCTGTAGGACTTTGCCTTGCTGTGTCGTGTTCGCACAGCTCCAAGCACAGCAGGTGCCTGCTGCAAAATCACGAGTATTACAGCTACTGCTACTTAGTACTTCTGCTCCTATTGATGAATAATAACTGCATTTTCCCCACAGCCCTTTAAAAATTAAGGTAATTTGGAAAAAAGCTATTAATTCTAGAAATCAGGGCATTTGCACAGCAAGTTGGACTGCAGTAGATATTCCAGGCAATGTAAATAAGTCCTCCTTGGAGATGCCTGACAAAAACTCCTCCTTGTAGGGACATGTTTCTGGGGGCAGTGGGATGGGGAAATGGGAGTCTCGAGCACTTTGAGCGCTTATGGGCAACTGTCACACAAAGAAAAATGGACATAGTGTGCAAAGCTGCTGGCGAAACTGGGTCTTAAACAAATAATATAGTGGCTTTGGGAATTTGGGATTGTGTATACAGGGTTCTTTGCAGTTCACATAGGAAAAGCCCATTAGCGACCTGTGTATATGAATGCGATCTTTCCGGCACAGGGACATAAAATATATATAAAAATATTATCCTGTTCCGAAAATAGACCTTTAGGAAATTTATTCTGAGTCTCTTGGCCCTGAGACTAAAGCGTTTATTCTCTTCTTTCTTTTCACCTGGAACCCGTGATTAAACTCAGTGAGCAAAATGACACAGGTACTTTTGCAACCAGCCCCCATTTGTTCACAGATGTCTTCATTTCAGACTTGTGAGGCCTGAGTTTTAGAAGCCAGTTGTGCCTTTCTTTCTTAAGTTTTTTTTCTAAAAATTTTCTTTTTCCTTTTTATTTTCTTTCCTTCCTTTTCCTTTTACTTTTCCGTTTCCTTTTCCTTTTCCTTTTCCTTTTCCTTTTCCTTTTCCTTTTCCTTTTCCTTTTCCTTTTCCTTTTCCTTTTCCTTTT
>VWYH01004460.1:114699-169648 GCA_013399365.1 Pampusana beccarii | reverse complement strand
CTCTCCTCTCCTCTCCTCTCCTCTCCTCTCCTCTCCTCTCCTTCTTCTTTCTTTTTCCTCTTATTTTTCTCCTTTTTTTCTGTTTTATTTTTTCTTTCTCCTTTTTTTCCTTTTCCTTTCCCTTTTCCTTTCTCTTTTTCTAGCAGGCAACCATCAAGCCTCCATCCCAAATACTGGCGTGAAAGCGAAAAAAAAAAAAAAAATCAGGTCTCACCATCTGAACTTTCCACTGATTAAAGCCAGATCAAAGAACAAGAGGTGGTGAAACCTGAAGGCTGACAGCAGGACTCGATCAGGCAGGACATGTGCTCGCAGCCTTTCCTAGGACTGCCGGGCACTGATTTCTGAGCCTCGCAGGAGAAGAAAAATCCACCTGACAGCCCCGTGCGTGAAAAGTATCTTTGTCCTTTAATTGGGAAGTCGGTCGCGCAGCCCAGCGAGCGCTAATCACCCTCTGGAGAGGGAAGGTTTAAAAGTTTCCGGTGAAAACACGGACTAGCTATTTTTGTTGCTAATCATTAACCGCTCATTAGAATAACGCCGTTAACAGTTGCAGCACCGAATCCAGCCGTCCCCAGGGACTGACACCGGGCGCCCCCCACCTCCCCAGAGCTCTGCGAGGGGGGTGTCCCAGCGAAATGGGGCGAGATGTCTCGGGGAAGGTGGGGGGATCATAGAATCATAGAATGTCCTGAGTTGGAAAGGACCCACAAGGATCATGGAGTCCAACTCCTGTCCCTGCACAGGACAACCCCACAGTTCACACCGTGTGTCTGAGGATGTTGTCCAGTCTCTTCTTGAACACTGTCAGGTTGGGGCTGTGACACCTCCCTGGGGAGCCTGTTCCAGTGTCCAGCACCCTCTGGGTGAAGAACCTTTTCCTCATGTCCAACCTGAACCTCCCCTGGCACATCTTCCTGACATTCCCTCGGGTTCTGTCACTGGTCACTAAAGAGAAGAGATCGGTGCCTGCTCCTCCTCTTCCTCTTGCGAGGAAATTGTAGACCTGGGGTGTCCCAGGGAAGGAAGGAGGGGTGCCCTGGGGAAAGGGGGAATGCAACAGGAAAGAGGGAGAGATTTCCTGGGGAAGTGGGGGGAGATGCCCCGGGGAAGGAGGGAGGGATATTCTGGGAAACATGGGGGGCGGATGTCCCAGGGAAGGACGGGGATGTGTCCCGGTGAGGGAGAGGCATATGTCCCGGAGAAGGAGTGAAGGATGTCCCGGGGAAACAGGGGAGTGATGTCGCAGGGAAGGAGGAGGGGGGTTGAGGATGTCCCAGTGACGGAGGGGGAGGGATGACCTATACTGGCGTGAAAGCGAATCCCCAGGAAACGGGGAGATGTCTCGGGAAAGCAGGGAGAGATGCCCTAAAGAAGGACAGACAGATGTCCCGTTGAAGGAACGGGGGATGCCCCGGCGAAGGAGCGGAGGATGTCCCGGGGAAGGGGACAGGATGCACTGGGGAAAGTGGGGGTGATGTCCCAGGGACGGGGGGCGGGGAATGTCCCGGGGAAGGAGGGGATGATGTCCTGGGAAAGCAGGTGGAGATGTCGCAGGGAAGTGGGGGGAGATGTCCCGGGAAGGAGGGTGAGATGCCCCGGGGAAGGGAGGGCGGATGTTCCGGAGAAGGAGGGGGGGATGTCCCGAAGAAGCAGAGGCAGATGTCCCGGGGAAGGAGGGGGGGATGTCCCGGGGAAGCAGAGGCAGATATCCCGGGGAAGCACGGGGAGATGTCCTGGGGAAGGAGAAGCGTTTGTCCCGGGGAAGGAGAGGAGGATGTCCCGGCGAAGGGGAGGGGATGCACCGAGGAAAGTGTGGGTGATGTCCCAGGAACAGAGCGGGGGAATGTCCCGGGGAAGGAGGGTGGGATGTCCCGGGCAAGGAAGGGGGTTGTCGCAGGGAAAAGGGGGGCGAATGTCCCAGGGACGGAGGGGGTGATGTCCCGGGGAAGGAGGGGGTGATGCGGGGGTACCACCCCGTGCGCGGAGCCCCGCGGAGCCCCAGCCCTGCCCGCGGGGGGATCCGCGGGGCGCGGAGCTCTCCTCGCGGAGCCCTTTGTTATGCTAATCCGGGCTGACATCACGCCGCATATCAAAGCCGAGGAGGCCGCATATAAGGCGGCTCCGCGGGCCGCCCCGCCAGAGCAGCCCCGGCCCCCGCGCAGCCCCCGGCCCCTCCGCGCCCGCGCAGCCCGGGCGGAGGTAAGCGGGGACCGAGACCCGGGATGGGGGGGCGGTTATAAGGCGCTGCCGGGAGCTGCGGGAGCCCCTCGAAATGCCGAAGGTGCGAAGGAGAATGTGGCCAAAAGCAGGAGAGGGGAGACCTGTGAGGCTGCGGGGGAGACCCAAGGGGGTGTAGAGAGAGGAGGCTGCAAGGGAAAGGGGAGACTGGAGGGATGCAGGGAGAGGGGAGAACCGGGGGAGATGCAAGGAGAGAAGAGGCTTGGAGGCTGCAAGGGAGAGGGGAGACCCAGGGGTTACATGGAGAGGGGAGACCGGGAGGTTGCGGGGAGAGGGAAGACCCAGGGGGTGCAGGGAGATGGGAGACTCGAACGCTACGAGAGAGAGGATGCAGGGATACCCGAGACCCGGTGAGGTGCAGGAGAGAGGGTAAGCTCAGAGGCTGCAAGGGAGAAGGGACACTCAAGGGAGACGGATCGGGGTGTATAGAATGACTTGAGACCCAGGAGCTGCAGGGAAAAGGGGATACCCAAGAGCTGCAAGGGAAACCAGGCACCTGGGGGCTGAAATGAGAGAGGAAACTCAGGGGCTAAAAGTGAGAGGGGAGATAGAGAAAGATATAGGGACATGTAAAATCCGAGGGCTGTAAGGGAGAGGGGAGACTCGGGGCTGCCAGCATGAAGGGAGATACAGGGAGCTGTAAAGGAGAGAAGAGATCGGGAGGTTGCAGGGTAGCGGGGACACCCAGGGGTTGCGATGGGGAGGAGAGATGCAGAGGGCTGCAAAGGAGAGAAGAAACCCAGGAGCTGCAAGGGAGAGGGAGAGACCCGGGGGCTGCAAGCAGCCCCACCACTCCCCATTCCCCATCCCTGCTCCCCATCCTCACTGCAGGTCATTTGGGGATGCGCCACCCCTAAAACAGGCGACTGCGCTCCCGGTGAGAGCCGCAGGCTGGCAGGGGGGTCAGGTGGATGTCTGTCCTTCTTGGGTGGGAAAACTGGAAAACTGTGAGATGGATACTCACACCTTATATATCGTTCATATTGCTTGCTCTCATCCCTGGGACGAGGCTCTCGGAGGTGTCGGATGGGACTATTTTCCGTGTGTAAGGCTGGGGCTGGCTGCAAATGGCCTCGGGGTGAAGAGAAAAGGGAGCTTTTGAGTTAAAAACGGCTCCGGTTTTTAGGAGTCCGCAGGCCACTTGCTGCTGGTTTGATCAGTGACCCAGAGCTCTCCAGAGCTGTAAACATCACGTCTGCCCCAAAGAGTCTCCCTCCCCTCCCCTCCCCTTGCAAATTCCTCTTGCAAATGTAACCTGTGCCGGACTGAGTGGAAAAAGGCATTATTACCTCCCCAAATAACAGGGGTGCGATTGCAGGCCAAGCTTGCAGCTCTTGGGGTGGGGATGGGGGTCTTAGATAATTTCTGTTCCTTCCTGGGGGGGGTAGAAACCCCAAATTGTGATTTTTTTTTTCGGTGTTTTTTTTTAAAGGTAGAGTGAGAGCAGAGGATGATGTTGTCTGGTCAGGGTTAGCGAGAGGGGTTTTAGACCATCTGAGACATTTTACGCCCAACTCTTGTGTTGTTCAGCGGTTCGCAGGAGGGAGATAAGGAGTCTGAAATATCTAAATGGACACTAAAAGGCATGGGCAGGATTAAGGGCTGAAGGTTTCCAGTGTGCTTGTGGAGGGCTCGGGGAGGGGGGAAAGCAAAGAGCTTCCAAAGATGAAAAGATAGAGAAATACCCTGAAACAAGAAGTATAGCTGGATGCTCATGGGAGCGCTGCCTTCAAGGGACACATCAAACCCAAATCTGAGCAGGCATTAAAGAAAAACAACCCGTGGCGATGAAATCCTGCCTCCCTTGTAGTCAGTTGGAGTTTTGTCTCGGACTTCAAGGGAGCCGGGAACTCGCCCCTAGAGATTATTAAAATCCTTTGTAATAACAGCACTTCTCTAGTAACCCTTTACACCAGGTTGGGACAGCCAAAAAAACAGCCTGAATGGAAAAAATATGCTGCAGAAGGCAGAGAAAACACCTAGAAATATTCCTCCCCCACCGCTGCAACCCAGTTGCTCCCCAAATGGGGGTATCGAGGCAGAAAGCTGCAGCTGGGGCAGATCCAGAGCTGGGGGTGAGGTGGGATGTGCTTTTTATGGGGTAAAGGGCTCCCCAAAGTGATGCTGACCGCTCCAGTGATTCCCAGTCCCATCCCAAACCCCTTTGAGGGGGTGGCATGGGGGGGATGCGCGGTCACGACGTGGGGCTGTGAGACTCCAGAGGTGCAATGTGGCAGGCAGGTTTTTCTGTTTATTTTATTATTGCCTTTCTGGTGGGGTGGGAAACCACCACAAAGACCACAAGGAGCAGCCCGGAGCGGCGTTTGAAGTGAATAACTGAAGGGAAACCCATTTACTGCTATTAATACCGCTGCTAAAATAAGCAAGCCATGCCCCGGAGACAGAGAGAACCCCTCTAAGAATTTTAAGTCCTGCACCTGGCTTGTTTATTTGTTTGGACTGAAGAAGAGGAAAAACAACAACAACAGAAAAATCCCCGAGGATGTTTGGGGGAATCCTTGAGAGCTTTTGTCTCTTCCTGGCTGCTCAGAAATGTGATTTTATGTTTATGAAGTTGCAGCCCTTTTCCGTAAGCTCCAGGTGCCCGAGGACTTGGAAGAAGTGAGAGGCAGAGTTAATGAGGTGAGAAGGAAAGCAGAAGGGAAAGAGCAAAACACATTTGTTGCAACAGATCAGACCGAAACATCTGCAGGGCACGGGCACCTGCGTTAGGTCGGGAAATGCANAAAAAAACCAAAAAAGTGAAGCAGCGAATGAAGTCTTGCCATGTGCAGGGTTAAATGGAAACACACAATCAGACCATAACTCAGGGTGTAATTCAAGCCATACGGTTTGTCTGTCTGTTGACTCGAAAGGTTGTATCAAGGCTTGGCGAGGGAGGGGACTGAGAGGGGATAATCCAAACTTCTTTTTTTTTTTTTCGTGATTCATAAACCACTCCTTTGCAATTTGGATAATAGATCTCTTTCTCGCGGCGACTCGCTAAACTTCAGGGTTAACTGTAGCTCGTGCTCTTTCTCTCTCTCCTTTCAGGTTGTTCATCTCCAAGGAGGAGCAAACACCCAAACTGCAGGGAAATACGTCGTGCAGAAAATTAGGAAAACTCCTTTATTTTTTAATTTTTTTTTTTTTTTCCTTCGGAGAAGCTGATTTCCTCCGGCAAGTGGAGAAAATGAAGCCGAGTCTGCGATTTTTCTTAGCTGGTTTTCTGTCTTTGATTCTGCAGACGGGGCTTTGCTATGGGATAAAATGGATGTAAGTACCTGGCTATCTCTTTGCATTTTTAAAGTCTTTTGTAGGCATTGCTGGTCTCTTACCCGTTTTTGTTGTTGTTGTTGTTATTGCAACTGCTATTTGAAGCACACTGTAAAGCCATTTAAAGAGCAGCAAGCGCTGCATTTCTCTGGGCATTCACTGATTTCAAGTGTGTGTACTAGGGGCTTGTGCTANTCCGTAAGCTCCAGGTGCCCGAGGACTTGGAAGAAGTGAGAGGCAGAGTTAATGAGGTGAGAAGGAAAGCAGAAGGGAAAGAGCAAAACACATTTGTTGCAACAGATCAGACCGAAACATCTGCAGGGCACGGGCACTTGCGTTAGGTCGGGAAATGCAGTTTTTATAATTTGTCTTCTCTGCAGAAAAAAAAAAGAGGAGAAATGAAAAAAAAACTGGAGACAAGGGAGAGATGAATAGCTGAAGATTTGGGCTCATCTAAAGATTTATCTTATTTTTTTTCTTTTTTTTTTTCCTTTTTCACAAGCAGTTACACAAACCTTTTGGATAAGGGGGAANACGTCGTGCAGAAAATTAGGAAAACTCCTTTATTTTAAAAAATTTTTTAATTTTTTTTTTTTTTTCCTTCGGAGAAGCTGATTTCCTCCGGCAAGTGGAGAAAATGAAGCCGAGTCTGCGATTTTTCTTAGCTGGTTTTCTGTCTTTGATTCTGCAGACGGGGCTTTGCTATGGGATAAAATGGATGTAAGTACCTGGCTATCTCTTTGCATTTTTAAAGTCTTTTGTAGGCATTGCTGGTCTCTTACCCGTTTTTGTTGTTGTTGTTGTTGTTATTGCAACTGCTATTTGAAGCACACTGTAAAGCCATTTAAAGAGCAGCAAGCGCTGCATTTCTCGGGGCATTCACTGATTTCAAGTGTGTGTACTAGGGGCTTGTGCTAACAATATGTCTCCATCTTCTTTTCCAAAATATGCATGATTTAGGCTCGCTTTTTTCTTCTCCTCATTGATACCGAAGGAAAGGCACACACTTGAGCGCTCACATGAGCCACTTAATGAAGTTTCTAGCGTTAGCTCCTGCCACGCTGGGAAATTCTCCCACCGGGACCACTGGTTGTGCTGAGTAGGAGCTGAGAGCAGGAGGGACGGCAACTAAGATAAAGCCGCCAATCTCCAACCGCAGGGGATGCTTGACAGATAACACGGGTTTTTTTTGCGGACCTTTTAACCTTTGGATTTTGCAAAGGGTGTTAAAAATGAGCCGGGGAGGGGGACGGCGGGGGAGAAGTGGGAGAGGAGGGTGAAGAAATATCAGGTGGTGTGGTCAAGTTTGGATCCAGTTTCCTCGGGGGTAATGTCACCGCAAACAAAGTGAAAACATCGCTATCTCATTTCTTTGCTTAAGCAAGCGGTCGATTAGCTGCTTACTGCAAAATAAACAAACAAGCCCCTCCAACACCCATCTGGTTTCACGTCCTCGATGAGTGATCTGTCTTTTCTGAAGCGGTGCGCAAAATAAATAAGGGGATGCGGGCTGGCCTCAAATGAGCATCTTCTGTAGAAGAAAAGGCACAATAAAATGCAATGCCATGGAGAGTCTGTTGTAGAGTGTATAGTGTGCCAAGGTGAGGATTTTGGGGTTAGGTGAGGAAATTGAGATGAGAGGTTCGTTTTTTGTTCCTTCTTCTGTACTATGTCCAATTCCCATTCCACTGTCCCCATCATTGCCACTTGAGGTTCACTCCATGCCACCGTTTGTAAAGGCTTTCTTAAATTTGGACGTCTTCAAGTCAGATGTCTGGTTGGAGCCAATGTTTTCATTGCCCTGCATGCAGTCATGGGAAAGAGGACCTTCTAGGTGGGGATTCACCTGCTCTGAAGAGAGACATCCAACAGAAATGTCAAGAGATGTCGTCCGGAGATGACATGGGCTGCAGGGAGCTGGTAGAGACCACACATCCACCTTTTATATGCATAAAGAGAACCAGGGGGAATCCCTTCACAGGGTGCTTAAATATACATGGTCAGGGAGGAGTAGTCACCTACTTTAGAGCATCTTTCATTTGCTGTCTTCATACTCCAAGGACCACCTTGGGAGTAGAGAAGAGTCAGGATCCAATTTGCTCTTCACCATCTCGGCTTTCAACCTTTTAATTGTCACTACAGCTAAATTACATAGCCCAGCTATTTCTTTCTGCCAGCTTCCTCAAGTATTTAGGCTCTCAGCTTTGCATACATCCAGCACCTTGCACAGGGTGGGCATCTCCTCTCTGCAAGATATTTAGCAACGTGCCCATGGCCTGGCAGAACCTGGACTCGTTTGCGAGCTTTATGTCTATGCAGCACAGAAATAAAGCCGGTTTGTGGCACCCTGATTCAGCACCTTATAAGACGCTGACTTATACACTTGGCGTTAGGGTCCCACTTGAGCAAATCCTAAATCGTGAGTGAAGGGCTTGGCTTCCTTCAAAGGGCAGGGGCGAGATGAGCTTCAGAGGGAACCTGATAGCACAGTGACAAGATGTAGACAGCAAAAAAAGCTGGAAGGCAAGGCAAGGTCTCTAATAGCCTTGCTGGAAAAGCAGCTGTTCGGTTGGTAAGTGGTTAAGCTGGTTGTTTTAGGGGATGGGGTGAGGGCAGAAGCAGTTGGGGGAAAGACGCTTTGGTTGCCGCTCCTCCCCTTCCCAGCAGACATATCCCCCCTATCGAAAAGCGGGTGGGGAAGATGAAAGCTGGGATTAAAGTGGCATTTGAAGCACGAACTGCAACCAGATGCGCTGCCGGGGCTCCTCTCACACCTGTCTAAAACCTGACGGAGACCCGCACCTCCTTGTCCCAGGGCACTTGGCGCAACTGGGATGCTGCCAGCCAAGATTTCTAAAAATTATGTGGGTTTTTTATTGTTTTCATTTGCTGTTTCCCCTCCTTTCCACACCCTTGTTTTTCTATGGAAACATGGGCCAATTTCCCCTCTCTCCTCATCACTCTCTTTTCCCCACTGCAGCGGTGCTGCCATCCTTGGTTCTAGGGGACCCTCCTTGGAAATCGCATGAGTAAACTCTTGGTGAATTGGAAATTGCATGAGTAAACACTCGGTGGACAGAAATCGATGGTACTGAAGGCTGAGTAATACCTCGGAGCTGCGATCTCCCCGCTGTGCTCACACACTGCGATTTGTACACCCAAACCCTCCTGTGCTAGTGGACGGAGAAGGGGGAAAAAGAGGATGGGATGAAGAGGGAGGAAAGTGCTGCAAGATATTTTCGGTTGTTGTAGGCACGATGCCAGAGGCGAGCTTCAAAGAGGATTTGGGAGGGGAGGGCAGAAGATAAGGAGGTGGGTTTTGCCAGCCTGGCGTGCTGGGTTTGCAAGCTTGAGGAACAGGGAGCAACTGATATGAAAGGCGATAGGAAATTCAATTTTGATTCAGCACGTGATGTAATTATGGGGGAAAGGGAGAAGAAAAACAAGTTTTTCAGCTGTTTAGGACTTCTCTGTGATACGAATAACACCTGTAAATTAGGGCAAGTGGGAAGAAGGTAAAAGAGATCTATTTTTCTTATTTTATTTGGCTTATTTTTTCGAGCTCTGTGGTCCAGATCCTCAGATGTTGCAAATCGGCACCATGCCCTTCCCTGCCATGGAGGCGTTGATCGCTGAGCATGCAGTGCAGTGCAGGGATGATCTACATCTCATAAACTTGCTCTTGCTGCTAGAGAAACTCCTTATTTTGGTCTCTTCCATCCAAATTCTAGCAAGCTGCTCAGGTGTAAAGCCAGGGTATGGACAGATCTTTTCAGGATCAGGGCTGCCGTGGATAAGCAGCCTTTCCATTCAATGCATATGAGCCTCTGAGTCTTATTTTTGCACGCTGCTTTTTTCAAACACTTGTCTATCCTTAGAGCAAGGTTTGCTGCTATTGGGTTTTGTGGTTGTTGTTGGTTTTGCTTGTTTGGTTTTTTTTTTTGTGTTTGTTTGTTTTTCTTCTTCATTGCTTTGTGGTTCTCAGTGCTTCTTTTGCATCACAGTGGCTGGAGAGTCAAGGCAGCTATTGGTTTAAATGTGAGATGTCTTAGGGCCAATGCATGTAGGAACTCTGTCACCTTACCCTTCTCCTTTTGCACTCCCTTTAGCTTTCCTAGGGGCGGCTTGGGTTTGGCCAAGCAGGTTGCTGAAGCAACTTGATTGGAGCTGAAACCCAGATGAGCACTAGAGGGAGCTGCAGCCAGATGTGCGTGCTGCAGATGTCTGCAGATGTTGGGATGCGGCTTCCAAGGCACTTCTGCCTCCCTGGGTGTTGGCATCTCCTCTGCCCAGGTGGCAAGACACAGGTTGGACTGCTTCTCTGTGTTGTCACCGTCATTGTGAGTGGTTGCAAAGAGGCCAAATACAGTGAGTGGGTTGGGTTTTTTTTGCGTGGCTTGCAGGATCGGCCCGTGATAGCAAGTGGTGACATTAGGAATCCCATAATTTTCAAGTGGAGCTTGATCACTTTGCGAAGTCCCTGCCTGTCCCTGTGGTGGTGGACATGCCCCATGGCATGCCCCATGGCCCTGCGGTGCCATCCTCAGCTAAGCACCATTCCCAGCTTTGCTGCACGATTCCCGCAATTAAATCACAGCCTTTCGGGAACAAAAAGCGGCTCAGCTGTGTACTTTGGTGAACCAGCTCACCAAACCCGAGCAGCACCGCAGCTTTTCTGCAGCCAGTGGAAAGCAGGGGAGAAAATGGAAAGATTCCGTGCTTCCCAGCAGCTTCTGCTTCTCTCCTTCGACTAAGGGAGGGGGATTTGGGACACGGGGGCACGGGCGCCTGCGAGGAGACCGTCTGCCTGGCAAGGGGGCTGCTAGACGAGCTGCTGTGAAAAGACTGCAGGACGGGGACGGTGGGGGCGAGGAGAAGCCGGGGCGGGGGGGACACAACGGCTTTGAAGCTTTTTCTCTTCGCTCCGTAGGCAGCTCGGGAAAACTTGACAAAGCTCCACGGCCTTCCCCGGCGCTCGGCGAGCCAACTCGCCGCTGGCATCGACTTCAGTCGGGCTTGGGCTGGAAGTCAATGGCCTGGTGCCCACTACTGCCAGCACTGGATTTGGCACCGTATCTGAAAGCAGCTCTTATTTTAAGCTTTTACTTCAGGGTTGTTTTATTTCCCCTCCCCGCTCCCCGCCCCAACCCGACTCCTCTCCCTCTTTCTCCTCTTTATTTCTTTTTTTTTTTTTTTCCTGTATAAATCCCTCTTCTCTGTTTTGAAAAGGTTTTGCAGAACCACTGAGAGCGTTTACCAGGGGATGTGGTGGCTTTCGCAGTTCGTGGTCCCCAGGCCAGGGCTGATGCAGGGCAGGGTGGCAGGGACATGGGCTGCCTCTGACTACCAGGAACGTACACAAGGTTATTATAACTACCCTGTGAGCCTCTTCCAGTTGAAAATCTGGGAAAATGAGGCTCCTGCAGATAAAAAAAAAAAAAAAAAAGCTTTAGTTTTTTTTTAAAGTGAGATAGAATGCAAAAAGCCCCCAATCGCTGCCTCTGTTTGGTAAAGTTTACCACACACTTCGCTCTCCGCAGCCATGTAATTTCATCTAAATCTTTTTGTTTCACCCAAATCCCTGGAAGATTAAGGGGTTTAAGAACAGGCATAAAAACAAGGGTGCCTTCGTGAAAAAAACAAGCAGACAATTCAGAGCAGAAGTTCATGGTTTCACCAACAGTCCCTCTGTGAGACCTTCTTGGGTAATGTCACACAAGGGGTGATGGGGAGATGCCTTCAAGAGAGCCCACATCAGACAGAGAGGAGAACCTTCTACCCTTCAAGGCTGTTTTACAGGGCACCAATGCTGAAACACTCAGTTCAATGCGTTTTTCTCCTTTTGGCTTGACCAGGAGCAGTGTCCAATGCACAGTGCTCCTTGTAAACCAAACCATGTCTGCTCAGATCTGAAGGTAATTCTTCCAAGCTGCTGCTCCTATGAATGGTCTTCTCACGGAGCCCAGATCTGCAGGAATGAGCCCATACCTCTCAAAGGACCTAACACTGTAGAGCATTCATGTTTTCAAATGAATTTATTAACTGCCTGAGATAATTAAAAGAGTAAACGAAAGTCATGATCCATCTGTGCATCGTATTTCCTCTGTAATTACGTTTATGGTTTTCTGTCAGTATCCATAACTTCAATTGGAAGCCATGCTATGCTATATATAAAGCAGGAGATGTTTGGTTTGGGGCCTGTTTATTTAAAGGGATGGGTCAAATGTGTATGTTAAAAAAATTTTTAAAAAAACAAAAAAAAACCAAAAAAAAACCCAACCACCCCTCAGTTGTCCCCAGATTTCTGGAGAAGGAAGGATGGGGCAGGAGAGTCAAGGGAGGAGAACACAATGTTAGCAGGAGGAAACACTGAAAAGCAGCATTTTTTGGGATAGCAACAGGTAAAATCCCCATGTGCTGCTTCTTGGATGAAGGGTGTGAGTCCAAAGAAAGATGTTTATCAGGTTTTTTTTTTACCAGACTGAGGGCTAAAGGTTGTTCTTCCCTGAGGGCTGCTTTGTTCAGACTGGCTGTTTCCCCTCCCAGTGCTAGTGGTCAATGGAGACTGGGTAGAGATGGGGTAGAGACCCACCACCAAATCCCACCATAGACAAGGCTCTTCTGGGGAAGCTGGTTTCCTTTCCACTGCCCCACGAATGGACTTTGTTCCCCAACCACGTCCTTTGCAGGTGGTGGGCATCCCTCCCTGGTCCTGCCAGAATTTGGGGAGCAGGGAGGGTTGGTGCTTTTCCATGGGGAAGGTTTGAAGCGACAAGGGGTGGAGAAGGCATTTCTGAATGTAGGACAGAGACTGAGCAAACCTGGGCTGTCAGGGCACGGACTAAATGACCTAATAGGCCTCTCACATTCCTGATCTGTGATTTATAAATGCACTTTTCGGTCTCGGCAAGCAACTCCAGTAACTGTGAGTTTTCTTTTCCATCCCCATTACCTTTTACTTTTTCCTCCCGACACTTGGAGATGTTTCCAATTATAGGTTCTCACCAGCAAAGGCATGAAGTTCAGGCCTGGGAGATGTTCAGAAAACACCTTCCTGCGTCTTGCATTTTTATTCTTGGCGGGTTCCCTGGAGTTCGGCTCATTCGATGAGAAACAGCCATTGCTGCCATTTACTGAGTTCGTCTCCCCATCGGGGCCATGGTCTTTCTTCTCTTGACCGTCTGGCAGATATTTTCCCCTCTTCCACAAAGCAAATTTCTTTCTTGTTGCATTATAAATCTGCTTCTCTAACGGAGATCATTTCAGGCTATCTGTAATAATATGATCTCATTGAATCGCATCCCCTTTTTTTTTCGCAATGGGGATAAGTTTCAGTCTGAATTCAGCTCTCACCCCAACTTGAAGGTGGTTATTTCTGCTGTTTCTGACTTATCTGTAATGATGAGATGCAGGTGTTTCATTGTAGGCTTCCAGGTCCTTGAAAGATGCTGAAGACCTCTGTACAGGATTAGAAAATGTGGTACAGGATGCAGAAGATACGTGCATCATTCTGGAGGGCCAGGTGAAACATCCCAAGCTCTCCAAAGTGTCACTTGGCACCTCTGATTAGAAAAATAAGCTGGTGCCCCGTAGCATATCACCTCTCAGAGATGGAATATTCCTCATTTGCCTGAAGCTCAGGCTGTGGAGCTCTCTCATTTCATCTGCCTCACCCTGCCTCCTTATTTTGCTACTGGGACATACTGTGCTGGAGTATTTATCATTTTTACTCTGTTGGTGATGAGCTGCTTTGGCATCTTGCCCGATTTGCACTTCAACCCATTCCTGAGAGCTGCTGATAGGCTTTCTGGGGTAAGTTTTCATAGGTTTCTGGTGCCAAGTGCTAGGAATTGGACTAATCTCACCCAACTCTGTGCTTATACAGTCCAGATGCCTGTATCCGAGCTCAGTACCTGGGTTCCCTCTATAGCCAGAGCAGAAAATGAGAACTCCTAGGGCATGAGTCACCTTATCCTGCTGTAGATCTTAAAAACACGTGAGGTTAATTGCTCTCCAGACATGGCTTTTTCTTTCCGTGGGCTGAGGAAGGATCACCATGAGGTCCACACTGCAGAGGTTTGCAGTCGGGTGGCATTCGTACCGTCCCAAGACTCATGCCTCTGCCTTCAAGTATATAATATATCTGAGATACGTGAGCATCCAGAATATCTCCAGCAGGTTTTACCTCCGTCAACTCGAGTCCAGTGCTGGTTCACATCTAAGGCAGGGTACGTTGCCTTCTGGAGATGCCCCTTTCCAGACAAGGACAACAAGCCTGACAGTGTTCAAGAAGAGACTGGAGAACGTCCTCAGACACACAGTGTGAACTGTGGGGTTGTCCTGTGCAGGGACAGGAGTTGGACTCCATGATCCTTGTGGGTCCCTTCCAACTCAAGACATTCTATGATTCTATGAACAGTGTGCAAGGGACAGAGATGAACAACAGGGCAGAGTTTCAGACCATTAAATACTCCACTTTTTCCTTCCCCTTGGAATTCATTGGCGAAAACTTCGATTCGCCATATATTTAATGGACCTCTTTAAATATATGTATGATGTATATATTTATATAGCTAGCGGAGTGGTGGTTTCCCTTCCAAGTTTGCCACTGATTGTCTGGTGTCAGAAATGCCAGACTCCAGCAGCTTGGGAATTTGTCAGTGCAGACCTGCAAGATCCCTAGCAAGGATGGTAGCTTTTCCCTGCTGGAAGAGGAGTTGGGCTTAGCAGTTATGCAGAACCCGGAGAGAGCTCCAATATACACAGCAGCTGGTTCAAGCCAACCCTGAGGGAGCTGGTGGAACACAGATGCGTTTTCCTGAAAGTCGGAGATCAGAGCTAATACCATCCCCGCCCCCCCCCCCATCTTGGTTAGGGCTCAATTTTAGCTCCGTTTCCATCCCATTTAACTTCTGAAGGACGTGGATGTTACAGTAATAAAGTGAAATGCGACCAGAAATGTGTCTGCTAATAAGCCAAACTAACCAAGATGGCTTAGGATGAAACCGAAAGGCAACACATTTAACAAGGAGAGAAGGAAATATGTGTTAAGGCAGTTGTGGTGCCAGGATCAGGTGCCAGTTACTGATGCAGCCAGCTAGAAAGTTGTTTTATGGGAATGAATAACATTTATGACTGCCCTAAGCAGGTCATAAAGATACAAAGAGAGTTACACACCAGGCTTCTGCTGATCGCTGTGGGTGCTTAAGAAAGAAGAGCACAGCCCTGTGCGATGCACGGCAGCATTTGATTTTTTCTTTTTATACCTGGGAACGCTGGCAATTGCACGCTAGAAAAATCAATGAGGTTTTTGGGATGCTGTTGGTTTCTTCCGTGGTTACAAATGTGCTGGTGCTAGTGGATCCCTTCTCAGTTCTGACCATGGTATTCTCTTTGCATATACTCTCATTGTGTTTCTGCTCGACATTTTTGGAAAATAGAGAAACAGAGTTATCTGTGTGCAACAGTGATGGAATTGGTGGAGGCCCTTGGCGTTAACTCTAAGGGAAAGCATCTGTTTTGCAAGCTTGGTGGCTTTTCCCTAGGCTTTGCAGGGGATTTTTTTTTCCATAATTGATTACATGACATTTAGCATAATCCCTTGAGAGTGTGTGAGACAAATGCTGAATGCAAAACACTGATAACAGCAACTTTACTTTTTTATTATTTTTTTTTCCTGAATACCACAGTCTTGGAAAATCCAGCTTTCTGTTATCGTGGAACTGATGGGTCATTTTTCATTCTGTTGGGATGTCCATCCTCTTCATTCTTGAGCAAAAAAAACCCTCTCCATAAGGATTTACACATTCAGTCAACTTGGCACATGCCCCAGGAGCTTTGTCCAGGCTCCCCTAGATGATGGAGAGAAACGAGCACTTCTGGAGGGTGTTTCTTCCCACATACCTTAAACACCTACTTTAGACGAGATAAATCACTCTTAAAAGTTGACCATATCTCTCACCAGCTTAAAGTAAGCTGTTATTTTCAGGTAGCTAAAATTAAGATGAACGTGTGCCTAAATACTGGAGGTAGTGGAGGAATTAAGATTGGCCTAAAGACTAACTTTTCTGCTGGTTTTAATGACTTTTTGCATGTGCTTGTCTCCTCAGAGCTCTGTCCAAGACTCCTTCGGCTTTGGCCCTGAATCAAACCCAGCACTGCAAGCAGCTTGAAGGCTTGGTGGTGTCCCAGGTGCAGCTGTGCCGCAGCAACCTGGAGCTAATGCAGACCATCATCCAGGCAGCACGGGAAGTGATAAAGACCTGTCGTAAAACCTTCTCAGACATGCGGTGGAACTGCTCTTCCATTGAGCTGGCTCCTAACTACCTGCTGGACTTAGAGAGAGGTAAACAGCACTACTGGCTCAGCCGGGGACATGAGTGAGTAGAGTCAGCGTGGTGTGTGTGTGTGTGCTGGGGCTGGGAAGGGTTGTGCTGCCAGGAGACTCGTGAAGGGACTGCATAGAATTGTAGAATAGTTTGGGTTCAAAGGGACCTTCAAAGCTGATCCAGTGCCCCCCCTGCCATGACAGGGACATCTTCACCAGCTCAGGTTGCTCAGAGCCCCGTCCAGCCTGGCCTGGGATGTCTCCAGGGATGGTTCAGCCACCACCTCTCTGCCCAACCTGGGCCAGGCTCTCACCACCCTCAGGGACAACAATTTCTTCCTCATGTCCAGCCTGAATCTCCCTCCTTTAGTTTAAAACCATCACCCCTCGTCCTATCACAACAGGCCCTGCTCAAAACTCTGTCCCCGTCTTTCTTCTCGGCCCCTTTTCAGTCCAGAAAGGCCGCACTAAGGTCTCCCCGGAGCTTCTCTTCTCCAGCTGAACACCCCAGCTCTCTCAGCCTGTCCTCCCAGCAGAGCTGTTCCAGCCTCGCATCATTTCTGGGGCTCCTCTGCCCCTCTCCAGCAGGTCCATGTGTGTCCTGTGCTGAGGACCCAGAGCTGGACCAGCACTGCAGGGGGGTCTCACCAGAGCGGAGCAGAGGGGCAGAATCCCCTCCCTCCACCTGCTGCTCACGCTGTGGGGATGCAGCCCAGGACACGGGTGGATTTCTGGGCTGCAAGCGCATGTTGCCGGCTCATGGCCAATCTTTCACCCCCCAGTATCTCCAAGTCCTTCTCCACCCCTCCATCCCTTCATCTCCCAGCCTGATACATAGCTTAGTTTTCCTGTTCTCTGAGGCCATGTCCATCATTATGGTGCCAGTCATGCTGAGGAGCTCTTGAGTCCAACACCTGGTCTCCTGCTTAAAAAATGCCTCCAGTCTGGTCTGCTCACCCCTTTAGGAGTTATGATGCGCTTGCTCACAGCCGTGGAGCTGCTCTTCAGAGCCTGCAGACTTGTCAATCAGCCCATGCTACACGTGAAGCTGTGCAGTCAGCTCTCCTGTGGGACACAGTGTCCTTGCACACTTGTGCTGCAGCTCTATGGCCTCCCACCACCTTCCCCATCTCCATGAGTGCCAGCTCCATGACCTGCTGGCAAGCAGCATCCAGCACGAGGGTAAAAGGAGATAGGAGAGTCGATGGGGATGCTTCTTCATGTGCTCCAAGAGCAGATCACACCACAATGGGCAAGTTGTGTAAATCCGTGTGTCTTTGCCCTGTTGGGATGTCCCCTCATGTTGAAGAGCTCACTTAGGAATTGTATTCCAAGCTGCCGAGGCCATGGGAGGTCTCAGCTGCAGTGAGTTGGTGTGTTTGCTGTTCTGTGGGGTACAGATCATGTGGGTCTCTTTCTGGAGAGCATTAAGCTGTCCTAGGAGTCTGAACTGGAGTTCTTGTCTCTTGCAGGCACAAGGGAGTCAGCATTTGTGTATGCCCTTTCTGCTGCTGCCATCAGCCACACCATTGCCAGAGCCTGCACCACCGGGGACCTCCCTGGCTGTTCCTGTGGTCCCATCCCAGGTGAGACACCTGGACCTGGGTATCGATGGGGAGGATGTGCAGACAACCTCAACTATGGTCTTATCATGGGGTCCAAATTTTCAGATGCTCCCATGAAGATGAAAAAATCAGGATCACAAGCCAATAAACTGATGCATCTACACAACAGTGAAGTAGGGAGACAGGTAACAAATCCGCAAGAGTTATTGTACTTATACAATCATCTGTAGTGGTCGGTCGCTCTGTGAGGTTCAGTGTCTCTATCAGCTAGTGAAGGGAGCAGGTTTCTCCCAGATTGCTCTGAACTCCTTTGGCCTGCTGAAGACTGTGGCTCTATAACTCACTCTGGGACTCGGGAGGTCCTGAACACTGTTATTACCCCTATATAACCGCGGGTGGGATGTCTTATTGCCACCCTTTCCACAGCCAAGGATGGCTCTGGCTTGCTTACCCCAGGAGCTGTGGTGGGGATGGGTCCCATCGTGCTCTGCCAAGGGCGTTGCAGAGACAAAATGCTGTGCGAGCATGGAGGAATTATCATCTGCCAGATGTGTCCAGCAGCAGCTGCCCCACAGCCATCCCTGCAGCCAGGAGGGCTGGTTTTTCTTTTTCAAACGACTTTTCTAGTGATGATTCCCATATCTGGCAGAAGCTGCTTTTAACAGCTTGCATCTAGCGGAGGGTTAATACTTACCATGTGCCGTGCTTAGTGCACACGGAGGTGCAAATCCCCATCGCGGCTGGAGAAATGGGTGGGGGACTGTAAAGCTGAGCCCTGCGCCCATCTCTGGGGCTGCAGGGGTTCCCTAGGCTGGTCCTACTACACAGCTTAGTCCTTCCAGGGCTGCCTGTGCTTGGGCGCTGGAGCAGATGCAACCAAATTGGCAACTGACTGTATAGCTACGGGCTGAACTCACCTTTGCAGAGCACAACCACGCTGAACTTGCCTCTCCTGGGTGTTTATCTTCACCGTTCCCACTCTATTTTTTTCTTTTTAAATTATTGTTAATATTTTCATAATGTCCTGAGTTTTTATTTTAATTGCAACGGGCAAAGTTTTGTTTGGGATGTAGCATTGCCACGGCTGGTGCGTTCACCCCTTCCTGGCAGCATCCTGTCACGTCCTACAGAAATCAGAGTAGTGCAGAACCGAAGTAAAAGGCTCTTTTGGCCCCATGGCCAACAGAAAGGCAAGGTGAGCATGCCCTGAATTTGTCAGAGCCTTGACATCCCTATTACCTAAAGCCCAAAGCTGCTAGAGGCAGACATGGGTGTTAATTTTCTATTTATGGATTGCTTTGATTTTCAGCTCCTTAGGAATATAGGGTGTTGAAATGGAGCCCTGTGTAGACATCTGATGAAAATTCAAAACACTCTTGTGTCTGCTGACTTCAAAGATGCCTTGGTGAAAGTACTCCTGGGCTGATAGTGATCGCCAAGGAGCTGTGGGATCTCATTCCCTTTGCACAGCAGCTACTCTAGAGTGACTGAGCAGAAATCAGAGCAGCAGCTCTTTTGTATAGCAACCCCTGCTAAATAAGTGCCTTCTTTAGCAAGTTTGTGGAATGTTTGAGGGAAAGAGAAGGGCATTTCCTAACTCCTGCATTCCTTTTTGCAGGTCTTGAAAGCCTCTCTTGAAATGAAATGTAAGTGCCATGGAGTTTCTGGGTCATGCTCTATCAAGACCTGTTGGAAAGGCCTTCAAGAGCTGCGAGACATTGCATTGGACCTCAAAAACAAGTATTTATCAGCCACCAAGGTCGTTCACCGGCCCATGGGCACACGCAAATACCTGGTGCCAAAGGATATTGATATCAGGCCGGTTAAAGAGACAGAGCTGATTTACCTGCAGAGCTCACCCGATTTCTGCATGAAGAACGAGAAAGTGGGGTCACACGGGACACAGGACAGGTGAGGGTTTCTGCAGTGAGTGCTGACTACACTCTGAGCTCTAAAGAGAGAAGGAAAAGAGAGGAACGCCTATGAATAACAGGCAAATAATTCATGAGGTAGCACGTGCAGGTGAAGGATGTCTCTAATATACAGTATGGTCCACAGATGCTCAAGTCTGTTAGTGGTGGTTGTGTCCAAGACAAGGCTGCAGGCACTTTTTGCATTTTATAGGCAGGACCAAGATACCTTTTGAATTTCCCTAGGCAACTCACCTCTTCAGGAACTTGTAATGATCAAGCAGGTGGTTTTTACTGTCTTGAGTCTCTCTAAGTCACTTCTTGCAGTCACTGCTGATATGGTGAGTTGTTGTTCTACTTTAAGGCTCCTCTAAGTAGACAAGTGTTAAGCCAATTAGGACCAGTGCTCCCAGGTAGCCTTAAAAAAGCCCTGTAAACTACAAAGGTACATTTTTAGAATTTATCTTCCAGTGTATTTTAAAAATCCAGGTGTGTTTGTCTTGCTCATGCCTCTGCAGAGGAATCTCTTCATCCCATTAATATTTGCAATTTGAGGTCATCATACCCAAACCTCCACTGGGCACAGTGCTGTCCCTTTCAGAGGCAACAGACGTGGTTGTGTCTTCCCAGGATCTGTTTAATTCCCTCCAAGACAAACCAATTCCACGTTTCAGCAGTCTGAGCATCTCTAGGTGGGCAGCTGACCCTTCAACAGTCAAATAATTGTGCATTTCCAGAATTTTGCTTAATTTCCAGACATTTTGTTAGGTGGTTACAAAGGCTGGGTTTCCAGCTGTGTCATTAGTTGCTATCTGCTGGCTTGGCTTTCTTTAGACAGTTCTCATAATTTTTCTTTGCTCTTTGCGTTATTTTGTGGTGGAGACTCAATCAAGTTGCAAGATGCATGCGCCCACACTATTGTGAAATGTCCCTGTTTTAACTCTTGTTGGATGTAGGGGTCTTCCCATTGCGTATTGAGAAGTTCAATGAGTGAAGGTTTTACTGTGACAGAAATGAAGTAAATGATCCAAAGGCAGAAAAGGTACACCCTTTTTGGATTCCTTTGATTCATACAAAGTGCTTCGTGAGGGGACTTTAGAAAATACCCTTTAGCAGTGGCCATTTAATCTGTAACCTCAACTCTGTAGGCAATATATCCGTATTTAACTGGTAGAGCTGATCAGGAGATGATGACAGTTGAGTGAGGCAAGTGTGTCCTTTTTGTCCTCTGATATTTTGTGGTAGTTACAGTTTTGTATCCTCCATTAGGACCAAAACCAGTGGTTGGACTGCTCTACAACAGTGTTCATCTAGCAGCTCTGTGGTGGGAACACTAGGATGACGTTCATTGCTGGCCCAGCGGTGCAGCAGTAATTAGAAAGTGAAGATGTTTATGGATCACTGAGGACTGTAGGGAAAAAGGATGCATGGAAACTGGTTTCTGAGGGAAAATGTCATTTGAGTGGAAGCGAAGTTTTTGTGGATTTGTATGGATTTTGACATACTTTGTGTCCTGAAAAAGATCTTAGTTTTTGTCATTCTGCTTTGCAATGAAAACATTGTGGAGGTTATTTGAAGATTAGTTTTATAGGAATTCCAATGAAATTAACAGGATGTGTCAAAACCAAACTGAATTCATCACAGATTCGCCATGTAAAACATTTTCCATGTGCTTAAATCCTTTTAAGGAGGAGGGAGGTGTGTCTTCTTCTTCATCTAATTTCATTTTGCAGCAGATTTGGCCTTTTTATCCCAGCAAATGATGAAAAATATGTCAAGGTCTTAAATGATCTTTTTTTTTTTTCTACTGAGAATAAGAAAATGTGTATTGCAGGTGTCCATTTATCCCGATCTGGGCGACAGTGGTGATTGTGAGCCTGCCAGGAGAGGGTCCAGGGGAAGTAAGATTGAGTGAGGATTTAGAGAACCGAGATATTAAGGCAGGAGGGGATGAGTTTCAAAAGGAACCTGTAAAGGAATACTCCTTATTCTCAGATGTGAGAGATAGTGATGGTCGTGGGAGGGGAGGATGGTGAGATAGTCCCGTGTTGAGCTGCAGGCACCTCTTAGGACAAGTTTTAAGGTCATGTGTAGTTACACTCGTGTTCATCAAAATCCACCTGCCAGCTCTTGAGAAGATGCCTGGTGTCTCAAAATTCGCAGGTGTAACACAAGCCGTAGAAGCCCCCTTTCTGCATTAAATTAGCAGAGGAAATAAGTGTAAAATGCGCATAATGTGTCTGCAGATTGGTCAGTTCTTCCTGGTGGGATCCTCCTCCCGTGGATGCTTTTTTTCCCTTCTCAATTTTTCTCTCCCGGAGAGGACATCTAAATGTATTTTAAATGTGGTGGCTCTGTTCCAGCTGGCCGCAGGGCTGCAGAGATAGCGGCTAATGACAGGGATGAGGGAGAAGGAACGCAAAAGGGATGCTGTTAGAGAGAGCAGGGAAAAATGTGGTTCCGTAAAGATGTAAAAACACTCACATGAAAATAGCCCGAACAGGTTTTTATTTTATAAGTCAAGTCCCGGAGGCATCTTAACATTTTATCCTTATGCACACCGAAATTTTCTGGGGGGAGATTCCATTGTTTCCTACTAAGCTAATTTTTAGGGTCTTTTATGGCAAATGCAATCAAAAAGGGATTTTTCTTGGTGGTACCTCAGTTCATTTTTTCTCTTCTCCCACCACCTGCCTATTCCCTTTTTGGCTTTTTTATAGCCATGACGATGGGTCAGCCCATGGAATGTTACAGTGCAGACTTCTCCCACCACGCTCCAGAAGACCTTGATCTGGACACCTTCAACAGCTTTCCAGACCACTTCATACCTCCGAAGTGGGGCAGACAGGAGGGGACCCCATTAACAACCCCTTTTATCATAGAGTCGTAGAATAGTTTGGGTTGAATGGGACCTTCCAAGCTCACCCAGTGCCCCCCCTGCCATGAGCAGGGACATCTTCACCAGCTCAGGTTGCTCAGAGCCCCGTCCAGCCTGGCCTGGGATGTCTCCAGGGATGGTTCATCCACCACCTCTCTGGGCAACCTGGGACAGGCTCTCACCATCCTCATTTTAAACAATTTCTTCCTCATGTCTGGCCTGAATCTCCCTCCTTTAGTTTAAAACCACCACTCCTTGTCCTATTATAACAACAGACCCTGCTCAAAAGTCTGTCCCCATCTTTCTTCTTGGCCCCTTTTAAGCACAGAAAGGCCGCACTAAGGTCTCCCCAGAGCTTCTCTTCTCCAGCTGAACACCCCAGCTCTCTCAGCCTGTCCTCCCAGCAGAGCTGTTCCAGCCTCGGATCATTTCTAGGGCTCCTCTGGCCCCCCTCCCACAGATCCATGTCTTTTGCTGTCACTGGATTAATAAGTTCCGTTTGCTGCGTTTTTCTTACGAAAGATGAGTAGTTCTGCATCATATGGAGAAAAAGTCCTTTTCTCGCTCCCTCTGCCCCAGGTCTGGTGCTCACTCAGAGCACGCTGGAAGCAGGACAGAGGTTGATGGCTCGGTTGCAACACCTTGGACATATTGAATTTCAGTATATACTGTAGGGAACAATCCTGCACTAGCAGGTGGGTGGAAGGGATAATCTAATCGGTGGCTTCCATCTCTCTAATTAACCCTCACATTATGCAGACTTACTGTGTGTTTTTCAGGCAGGAAAGGGAATTGAATTACCTTGTAGTGGAACTGCACGAAAATCCGCTTGGAAAATGTGCACTCCGTTACTCAAATGCCTTTTAGAGCTCTTATCTGAAAGGATTTCGAAGCCTTGTTTGCACAAGCCTTAAATGTTTTCTGAGACACCTCAGCCTTTCTCATTTTCATGTTGAAATTAGAAATTGTTTGGAAATTTGCATGACTCCAAGAGCTTGGGGTGTATCCTGATTTCAAAGCCAGGGAGCTGAACCCGAACCTGAGATTTGAAGCCTCTTTGAAGTGCTCAAAATCTGATTAAGGAGCCGAGTTTTGCAACCATTGTCCAAACCTCCAGCAAACAGGTTTGTTGCAACCACAGCCTTTATCGACTGCAGCCAAACTCCATGTGGTTGCATGTCACCATCACACTTCCACAGACAATAAAAAATGTTCTGGAGAAAAATCTGAAGAAGTTGATCTGTGGAGCAGCAAGGGGATTGCACAAATTTCAATACAGCAAATTAACCACTGGGAAAAACTGCATGCGTTCCCATTTCAGAGCTTTCTTGGACAGAAGCACCCTATAACTCATCCTTTAAAAAGGTAGTTCAGTCTCTTCTGCCTGAGAAATTTATTATAGCAGCTTTTGAGTAAGTGATAAATAATAGCGGATTATAAAATTGAGATGTCTTTTGTGAGAAAAGAAGCATCAGCATTAACCTTCTTTATCAGTAGGGTGCAGTGTATCATATTTCAAAGGCTTTTTAAGGTCCCTTAAGGAATTCAAGGAAAGGGAAATTCTGCCATGCATGCGAAAACCTCCAGTTCCTGAAGCCTCGTTAGAGATAATTGAGCTGTTTATTACTGACCAGAGCAGTCATGGAGCCAAGCAGAAGCTTCTTCCTCCTTGCTGAAGATGGGAAGGAGCTCTCTTAATGCTGCAGAAATTGGGTTGATCCCCCACCACTCCTTAGCTGACACACTTTGACAAAGAACGTGGCCATTCTGTGGTGGTTGCCCATTGCTCACGTATTTGTCTTTTTTTTTTGCGATAAAAAATATTAGTCTTAAGTGTCTCCCAAGGTATCTTAGGCTGTTATATTTTCTTGGATAGGAACACATATGAAGTTGTCTGCTTCTCGGTGGTGACTGCAAAGACTTGTTGGCTGGTGGTTACCTCTTTTGGTATTTTGGTTGTACGAACAGGTGCATTGATCAAATTCTGAAAAAAAAAAAAAAAAAGGATGGAGTGGTTTTCCACGTTCAGTGACAGCCCTTGTTTTTGGTACCACTTGTCTCCTGCCACCCTGAAAATATGCTTTGCTTGCATGGTTATGTGTGCCATGATATTTCTTAACACTCGTACAGTGAACAGTGGTAGTTATGGGTAGACAACAGCATTTGGTGGGGTTTTTTCTTTATGTCTTGGTTTAGTTTCTGTTAGTGAGGGCGCAAGATGCAACACAATGAACTCTGGCTTTCACTTGGTTATAATGTGTATGGTGATTTAGTAATTTTTGGAACTGTTACCAGATGTATTTTTTCATGGGATCCAACAAATGACGACTAACAAATAGCAAATAATTATTTTCTGAGGACCCCAGAAGTTCAAACTGAAGGAAAGTCAAGAAAATTGTGGTTTTCTGTTTCTCTCACCTGCAGTGGAGGAACTTTCCTAGGGCCATGTGCCTGAACCTGGTGCCCATTTGGGCAGTTGGTCCAGCTGTGATTTCATGGGCTTTTTCTTAGTTCACCCCTGGAGAAGTTCGAGTCCTTCTCACTTTGAGAGACCTGGATTTGTCCATAAAGTTTCCTGACCAGATTTGTGAATAATACATTTCTTGGTGGAAAGAATAATTTCACACTGTAAAATTGTAGCAGATATTGAATTCAGACGATAAAAAATACGTACTTAGTCCCTCTGCATCAAAACAGTCTTGGAGTTAGGGAACATCAGTGTTGGGAATGACTTTCCATGGAGCCTGATCTTTTTAGGAGCGAGACTGGACTGAGACCACCTGGGCTGATCCTGAAGATGTTTGTCTACTCTGGTCTTACAAACAGTTGCCCTAAACAACTTTTTCCAGGGCTTCCCTATCTTCAGAATTATGTTTTTCTTAATCTAAATTCACCTCTCTTTTTTTTTTTTCTTCTTTTTTCCAAACCAAATTGATCGTTTCTTGTCCCCTTTTCTCTGCATGTAAAGAACATTTCTTCTCTCTCCCTTTTGCAATGGTATTTTATAGATGGGAAGACAGCTCTTCTTACAAACTTCTCTAAATTGGTTCCTTCAAGCTTTTCTATTTTCTGAACTGCTCCTCTGACTCTCCTGGGAACATTCCCACATGTATCTGGATCTTTCTCAAAGTGTGTTGCTTAGTTTGCATTTTAATCCACTCTCACAAAATGTTCTCAGCTACTTTTGCTCCAGCGTTTTCCACAAATGTTTAGGCTCACTCTCTACTCCTTTTTAATGAAAATACAGGCTGATTCCAGGGTCTCCCTTGACATCTTCTTGCTGACATGTACTATTGATAACGCTCTTTCGTACAGTTGTTCAGTGTCAGTCTCTAGTTGTTCCTTGTGGATGAGAAAGCAATTTAAAAGTAGTTAAGATCCTGCCCTCAAAATCTTATATGAAGTTGTGCACTTTGATGTATTTTTAGCCAACGTCCATTGTGTTACATACCTCCTGGGGGATTTGAGTTATTTTTTCTCTTTCTTTCATATACTGCTGTACAACATGATGTTACCAGAGCAAGGGGCACTAAAGAAATGAGTAGGAATTTTATTTAAAAGAGAAAAAATACATTACTGCTTTACACAGCAGTACTGTCTTCTGGGACTTTTGGCTGCTGGAGTTCATGGGGGCAGATGGTTTCCCTGAGGTGAGAAAGAGATGAGGCAAACCCATGGCCACGATGCCCACAAGAGGACCCTGAGATGTCTAGGCAGGAACACACCTTCTATCATCCCTAATGCAACATCCCAGGTGCTGATGGTATATAGAATCTTAAAACGGTTTGGGTTGGAAGGGACCTTCAAAGCTCATCCAGTGCCACCCCTGCCATGAGCAGGGACATCTTCACCAGCTCAGGTTGCTCAGAGCCCCGTCCAGCCTGGCCTGGGATGTCTCCAGGGATGAGACATCTACTGTGAGGAAAAGGCTGAGGAAAAGGGTTACAGAAAGTGTCCATATTTGCGTTTTTCTCCCTGGACAGCATCTCCCACAGCCACTGGGAGATGTACTAGGCCAGGCAGGTGGCTGCTGTGATCCAGTAGTGTACTAATAAGCAGGTTCCGCTTATCAATAAGACTGAGAGAGTGAGGTCCCAGTCAACATCTGGCCTGCCATGTAATCATATGTCATTATTGTGGGTGACACAGTACACAGTTGGCCTCAGTTTGGCTCTCAGATGCCAGCTGTCATAGAATCATAGAATGTTCTCAGCTGGAAGGGACCCACAAGGATCACGGAGTCCAACTCCTGTCCCTGCACAGGACAACCCCACAGTTCACACCGTGTGTCTGAGGACGTCGTCCAGTCTCTTCTTGAACACTGTCAGGTTGGGGCTGTGACACCTCCCTGGGGAGCCTGTTCCAGTGTCCAGCACCTCTGGGTGAAGAACCTTTTCCTCATGTCCAACCTGAACCTCCCCTGCCACATCTTCCTGACATTCCCTGGGTTCTGTCACTGGTCACTAAAGAGAAGAGTTCAGTGCCTGCTCCTCCTCCTCCCCTTGTGATAAAGCTGCAGCCCCATGAGCTCTCCCCTCAGTCTCCTCTTCTCCAGGCTGAACAAACCCAATGACTTCAGCCACTCCTCGTACACCTTCCTCTCCAAATCCTTCACCAACTTCATAGCCTCTTCCGGACACGGTCTAGTAGCTTTATACCCTTTTTATCCTGTGTCCCCAGCCCTGCACACAGTGAATGCTCCAGGTGAGGCCGCCCCAGTGCAGAGCAGAGTGGGACAATCCACCCCTGCCCCGCTGGCCATGCCATGCTGGATGCACCAGCACACAGGTCCCTCTTGGCTCCAGGGACACTGTTGGCTCATGTTCAACTTGCCATCGACAGAACCCCCAGATCCCTCTCCACGGAGCTGCTTTCCAGCATCTCGTCCCCCACTCTGTATGTACAGCCAGGGTTACCGTGTCCCAGGTGCAAAATCCAGCACTTGCCCTTGTTGTCAGCCAAAAAAAAAAAATCTATCCTTATATCTGCTGATGGGACAGAAGTGAACTGGGATTCACAACAAAATTAAGTGTGACGTCTGACTATAGGTTTTAAAATGAAAATCCCCCAGGAGGTAACTGTGAGATGGCTTAGCCTCTCCACCTGGGCAAAGACTCATGGAAGTGCTGAGATGTTCTTCATCATCTCTGCCGAGGAGCCACCCCCGTGATGAAGCTGTTTGGGCTCAGGGAGCGATATACTGCAGTGTTTCTGCAAGTGAGGACTGGAAGGGGGAGATTTTGGACAGGCATATTGAGTGGGATTTGTCCAGTCAGCAGCGCTGACCTTCTTCCTTCTTGCATAAAGAAGGAGAAAACACTGTGACAATGTGAAAACCTGTCCCTGAGCCAGGACCTTGGCTGGGATTACGGCCGAAGCATCGTTTTTCACCGATCTTCCAAGTGCTTCTAGAGGTTACGGTGTTGTGTTAAGATGCAATCTCCTGCCTTCGTATTTTCTCTCTGAGGCTCAGGAGGAGGGCATTTCTCTGAGTTGCTGGAATCGCGCTGGACCAGGCCCAAAAAAAATGAGATTGAACTTAACCCATCAGCGGGGAGCCTGGTGTGATCGCAGGCTTGGGCTCTGAAAGCAGATGCTCTTGGGCAGCTTCTGTGGGTAAACTCTGGTCTTTCGGCTCCTTTGTCTTCCCCCTTTTCCTTTTTCTATGTATAGACACAGCTGATAAACTACCTCTGTTTCAGCTTGTTTAAAGAAAAATAAAGATAATTCATCCAAGCCTATGCTTTAGAAAAGGAAACGAAGTCTCTGGTTTGTGGCATTGTCAGGAAAGTTTTCTAGAAGCCCATTCAGTTTCAGGATGGGTTCAAAAGCTTTCTTTTGGCTATTCAGCTCATCCACCCAGAGCATCCTTGTTCTTTTATCCAAAACTGAAGGAAGCCTGGGGACTTTTCAGTAAGGTTTTGGTTTTTGTCCTTTCTTTATTTCAGATTGGGTGGGATGGGGTTAGCTATGGAAAGGTGTATCTCCTAGTAGATCCACTTTTTGTGAACCACAGGAGTGGATGCAAGAAAAGGGAGATTCCCGGGTCTCAATACAGCAGGTAGAAGAGTTTCCCCCGCTATTTGAATGTGGTAAATTTGAGTGTTGAGTGACTTGTACATTTGATGAGCGAATGTCCTCAGTGGTGAACTTGAGTCAGACTGGACCTGTATTCTTTTTCTTGACCATTTTAATGATCTCTCAGCACGAGGTGACACATACATCACCATACTTCTGCAGGGTCCCCATCCTCCCTAGTTGAACCTCCAGGCAACAACCTTTCCATCCACTGATAAAGCTGAGTAAAGTTGTCAAATACCCTCCCATCTTCTAATGTCAACATGCCTACATTTGAACCTTTGCTCTGAATATTTAATGCATTTACTAATACATTTATAAGGAGTCATTTGGAGGTTTGGGGCCCTGGCTCGCAGGGGCGGTAACAACGCCTTTGGTTCAGCGTTAGGTAAACACGCTCAGTGTGGTTGCAGACTTCGGCTTCAGTAGAGGTTTTCAAAGGTTTGTAAATATTTACACACACTCCCGAATGAAGGAGAGCATGGGGGGGTCTTTAAACACTGAACCTGGAGAGGAATGCGAGTCAGAAACAACAAACAGGAGGCCAGCCTGACTCAGAAAAAAAGTAAGGGAAGAAAAAGAACAAAATCTCAACACTTCATTAATCCTGTAACTTCTCCTAAAGCATTACTTCATGAGGAATTCCTATAAATCTCATGGATTTGTTTTCATCTGTTAATGGAGTCAACTCAAGTGTCCGACTCATGCTCCTGTCTCTTTTCCCTGCCCCAAACCAGTCTTAGAGTGTTTCTGTCCAAAATAACCGTGCAGAATAAGACTGTAGAGAGAAATCAGCAGTTCCCCCACTCTCCACACTGCCTGTCTTACAGTAGTTTCAAGGCTCAACATCAAGTTCACAGCCCCATGGTGCTGGGTGCATCATGAGATCTGTTACCCCACAGCGCTAGTGTCCAGCCAAGCATCTGACCAGACATGAAGACTTCAACTCCAGGTATCTTTACAGCGAATGGAGAAACAGCATCTGTATGACATGGTTAATATCATCTGAAAGTCAAGGCCTGTTGCTCTGTCATGTCCAGTGACCCAACTCGGAGTATTTTAGGAGACAGCTGGTTCTTGAGAATGACTGGGGATCCTTGATCAATGGATCAGTGAAGGAGATTCCCAATTCATTACTTACTTCTGAAAACCTCAAGCCAGCTGCTTGCAAGAGGACAAAGCCAGGGAACCGCACACAATGGCAGACTTATCCCAACAAGTCTGGCTTTAATTAAAAGCAGAAGCAAAACAAGCAGTGGAAGTCCATGTGATATTTGGCGACTTGTCATCCTACACTGTGCTCCTGCCGTGCTGCCTGCTCCTGGGTCAAGACTTGGGGTGTTACAGGACTAGCTCCCCATCTGCTCGTGCCACGCAGAGAGACATTTAGAGGAGAAAGTACAGAGTCCAGCCCTGCTAGTTTCGGCTGTGATATCCCTGATAATATCAGGGCTGGATCGTGCCTGTAACAACCTGCTCAGGAGCTTTCCCAGCCCAGGATCATTGGCACAGAGCCTGTGCAAATACTCTGTGGCTGCAGGGCTCCTCCTCCATCCTTTTCAGGTTATGCAGCATTCAACAAACACCAGTGTTTGTTCTTTAGGGTATCATCTTCTTCCAGCTCCTTTCAGACAGCTTTGGGGCCTTCCTGGGAATACAGATTGCTAGGAACCATGAGTTTTTGGTTTGGTGGAGGTATCACCGTAGCTTTGCTCCTCTGCCTGTACGGAACCTGGGTCCTGGCTGACAGGCAGCCTGAATGCTGCTGAGCTCGAACTGAGGGTCAGAACAGGTGTTTAATGTCATTTTGGGTGTCAGAGCAGGTGATGCAAGTGCAATCCTGGCCATTAGAGCAGGTGATGCGAGTGCTGCCCTGTGACACCACCTGCCTTCCTTGAGGTGTGCAAGGCTGCTTGGCTGGGTGCTCACCCCACCATGTGCTTGCTGCAGCTGGGGTGCAACCAGGCTGCCTTCACCCAGCACCTCACAGAGATATCAGCTCCCAGCACCACTGCAGCACACTGTTTTGGAAAGCTCTGCAAGGTTCTTACGGTGCTTAGGGATGTGGCTTAGTGGTGGACTTGACAGTGTTAGGTTAATGGATGGGTTAGATGATCTTAAAGGTCTTTTCCAGCCTAACTCATAGAATCATAGAATAGTTTGGGTTGGAAGGACCTTCCCAGCTCATCCAGTGCCACCCCTGCCATGGCAGGGACATCTTCACCAGCTCAGGTTGCTCAGAGCCCCGTCCAGCCTGGCCTGGGATGTCTCCAGGGATGGTTCATCCACCACCTCTCTGCCCAACCTGGGCCAGGCTCTCACCACCCTCAGGGGCAACAATTTCTTCCTCATGTCTGACCTGAATCTCCCTCCTTTAGTTTAAAACCATCACCCCTTGTCCTATCGCAACAGGCCCTGCTCAAAAGTCTGTCCCCATCTTCCTTATCAGTTGCCTTTATGTACGGAAAGGCCACAATAAAGTCTCCCTGGAGCTTCTCTTCTCCAGGCTGAACACCCTCAACTCTCACAGCACGGCTGTTGTAGCCCTCTGAGCATTTTTGCATCCCTTCTACGATTTCCACTTGCTCACCACATTTTCTCTCTTCCAGGCAATGCAACAAGACCTCCAACGGGAGCGACAGCTGCGACCTGATGTGCTGCGGCAGAGGCTACAACCCCTACATGGACAAAGTGGTGGAGCGATGCCACTGCAAGTACCACTGGTGCTGCTACGTGACCTGTAAAAAGTGCGAGAGGACTGTCGAGAGATACGTGTGCAAGTGAAAACCCTCCTCACTCCACCCGGTTGCTGAAAGGCCAGCAGCACCGCAGCACTATTCAGAGAAGAGAAAACATTTCCCTGGCTAGACATCATTTATCTTGTAAAGACACAGACTTGAAGAAAGATGGTAGGAGGGAAAAAACAAAAAAGAAAAACAAAAACCAAAACCCAAACAATCACACCAGTAATACTAAGGTCCTTAAAAAAAAAAAAAAAGCCCACAAATGTTTCCCCCCGTGAATAAAATGCTCTCTGAGAAGACAAAAACTAATTTGGGATGCTATCTTGTTCCAAAATATTTCCTATGGTTGCTGATGACGTCCGACCATCAAGTCCCTTAGCATTTCGAGAAACGATAGTAGAAGCTTTCCCTGGGGAAGAAAAGCAACTGTTGTTTGAAAATAACTAAGTCTCACACCTGTCTGTGCCTTCCAGCAGAGGTACTGAGTCTGCATTAGGACCATCCCAGCATGGAAAACGCTGCAAGTTTTCAGCAATAACTGCCTTTATTTTTTTTTTGCCAAAGACTTAATTTTTAGCATGGAAGCATCCACTCCAGATGATAAAGGTGGAAAGATTACAGATCAATCCCCTGAAATGAACAGCTGTTTTTAACCTTTCTTTTACACAGGTTTGCAACTTTGAAGTTACTGCTGCAGGAAAAGTTTTCCACGATTTTTCTGGGCTGGATGGGGTTTCAAATTCAGCTGTGCAAAAACCCCTATGGATCCTGGAGGTGGTGAGAATAGGGTACACTGAGAAGGGCTTTATGGGATCCATGAGATTGTAGTGGAGCCATTAGGATAAAGTAACAAAGTCAAAATCCAGTGGGGAAAGTGAAAAAAAAAATAATAAAAAAATCAGCTCCTGCTCTCTTTCCCTCTTGCCCTTTGGGTTTGGTGCCCTTAGTCACTGATGTTCTGCCATGTCGGGCCATCAAGTCCTTAGGGAAATCTGCCAATGCCTTTTTTTTCCTGCAAAACTCTCGTCCCAGCCCCAAGAAACTGCAGAGAGCGGAGCATGTCTGGTCCCGGCTATAGGGAGAGCATCCATACAGGGCAGCAACTTTTCCCAGGTAAAAAAAAGAACGTGAACATGTCAGCCCTTCACCTGGCCCTGCCCTGACACAGCAGAGAACCACTATCTGTGGCTGTACGTATTTTCTTTTTTTTACGCGGACATACAGAAATATTTATGAGATATATACCACGCTTTCGTCTACTCTACTTCCCCACGTAAATATATCTATATATTATAAACAAGCATTAACAATAGTATGAAATAAATGCTGAACTTACTGATGTGACAGCAAAATGTTAGAGTATTATGTTTCACTCTCCTACTTGGAAAGCAGCCCTGCTTTCCCTCTCGAGGGCAGGAGAAGATCGTGGCTCGAGGCACTCGCTGGTGTGGGATAGGTAAGTTCATTTATTCCCTGTCTCCCCAGCCTCTTAATTTTGAGCAGAATTAGCCAAGATACAGCCAAGACAAGGAAACAGAGCGCTTGGAGAAAGGGAGAGTCGCTGTTCTTGTTTTGCTTTTTATATTAGTAATCACTCTCATCAGTAAAATATCCCAGTGCCCCTAAGGAGCTTAATAACAAATGTGACTAATACCTCTCGTGGGTGGTTTGCTTCTCACTCCTGCACGTTGTAGGAGTTGCTGTGCAGAGGAAGTTTTGGCTTAGATTTAGGTCCTTTGCTTGCTCATTTTTTTTGCAATGGGCATCCAGCTCTATGTCCCAGTTAGGAAGGGTGATGCTGGAGAAGGATGTCTGTTCCAGGAGCAAAAGGCTGCAGATTCCACGAGGTCCTTTAGATCATTTTTAGGCACTCTGTTCCCCAAGCAAAATTCTGCAAGCAGCCAGAAAATTACTCCTACACAAATGGGGGAGGACAGCATCACTTCCCTTGAAGGAAATATGTCCATAACACTGCAGTCTTCCTCTAAATCCTTCTTTTTAACCCCCACCCAGCTGCTCTTTTGGAGGCATTTGCCTCTGATATGTCCCTGACCAGCCCTGGGGAGCTGAAGGAGAAAAGCACTGGGGACCACAGAGCAAAATTACAGATATTTTGTACCTCTCAGCCACTTTGCTTTGCTGTAACACGTTCAGTCTCCTCGCCTCTTTCCCTCCCCCCTCCACGAGCAGGCAAAAAGAGGCCTTTGGTAGTTTGTCAGTGCTTTGTGTTATTGTCACCCCATAAAAGCTGGTGGACTGAAACGTCTCCGCAGTGCGGTGTGATGAGCGGTGGGTGTCTTTGGGCTGACATGCAGACAGGCTGGTGGCAGAAATCCCATTGCTCTCCAAAGCCAGGATTTGGCTCCGTTAGATATGTAAAGAAACGGTCTACTTTCATTCTTTTAAGGAATTTTATTTTTATTTCCAGTTTCTGATGAAGCCAACTACGCAGGGATGTTCTGACCAAAGAAAAATTCGAACATTTCAATGCTATTCTGTAATGGCTCTTTTTCTTGCTCCCTTGCTGATGTCCTTCCTGAGCCTTTCTGCTTGGCAAAAAAATAGCGAGATGGAAGAAATGCTCTATATGGACATTATTTTCAGCCGCCTTTCACTTGTTTGGTATCAGGCCCGTGTTCCTCACCTGCTTTTCCTGTATTAAAAGAAATTAGAACTTTGCAGAGCATGAAAACTTGTGTGTGAGCCTACCAGGCATCTGCGGGTCCACCAGGTGGGAAATGAACCCTCAGCAGACCTTTAGCCATGGTGGTACCTCACGCTTTGTGTCTGCCTCTGCCCCCAGCTGTCTGTTACTGAAGATGCTGAACTGAAACAGCTGCAGTGTCTGGAGGTTTGCAGTTTGGGGCATCCAGGCTAGAAATCTCTGCTGATCATAGAATCGTAGAATCATTTTGGTTGCAAAAGACCCTCAAGATCATCAAGCCCAACTGTTAACCCAACCCGGCATTAAACCATGTCCCTGAGAACCTCATCTCTGTGTCTGTCCAACCCCTCCAGGGATGGTGACTCCACCACTGCCCTGGGCAGCCTGTTCCAATGCCCCACAGCCCATTGGGGAANTCCCATCACACTTGTGCTCCAGCCCCTTCCCCAGCTCCGTTCCCTTCTCTCAACTCGCTCCAGCACCTCAAGGCCTTTCTTGGCATGAGGGGCCCAAAACTGCCCCCAGGATTTGAGGTTCGGCCTCAGCAGTGCCCAGCACAGGGCCGGTCACTGCCCTGGGCCTGCTGGCCACAGAGGTGCTGATACAATAATAATCCACCCATGGGCTTCCTCCAAATTTTGCTTCTTTGAGCTGAGAGTCTGTGTGGCCCCAGCCCATGTCCTAGGCTGCTGGTTTATGGATAAACACCATTACACCAGTTTTGCTCTAACTCCTATGTCTCAGGTCCTTCTCCAGAGTGGCTGCATCCTGCAGTAGCCATGTGTCCGGGTGATGTGCCTCACCAAGATGAGACTCATGCACAGGGCAAGGTGTAATAAAGTGCAGCATCCCTTGTTGCACAGCCCTGCTTCATCCAGCAAATTAGGGTCGCCTCCCTCCTGATAGCCTGACATTTTCCAGTTTTTCAGGAAATGGCTTTCTATGAGAGAAATTCAGTGCTTTCTGTTTTCATTTTAATACAAACTAGGAATAAAAAGAGAATCTATAGCGTGGGACCGTACTGGTGGAACAGCTCATGGTGCATCTTGCTCCTCACAGCCTGTCTCTGATTCTTTCCTCCTGGCATCAGCAGCAAAGCACAGAGAGGCCAGAAAAGACAAGTGTCCTTGCTCTCAACTTCAATGCTCAGTGCAACCAGCATCCAAGAAATAGCTGCCACATGATTTTCTGTCCATGCGTAGCCTGAAAGGTATTTAGGAGAACATTTGTCAACAAACAGTTTTGCAAGGAAAGTTTATCCCTAATGGCAGGGCAAGACTGCCGTGTACCAGTCTCTTTCCCTCCCCATCCCCTCTGCAACCAGTTTGCAAGGCTTTGCTATGAAACAGTAAGGTCTTTCAGCTTCTGAATGAAATGGCTTTAATTATTATGATGCTACAGTTCTCTCATAACATGCCCTGCCAGATCATAACAGCTGGTATAGTTTGGCCCAGCTCCATGTCCTAATATACAGCTCTCTTGATTTACACTAACTGGGAAAATACAGCTGATATATTCCCATAATACTATTATTTCGAAATATTACCCCTGAGGGAAAAGGGCAAGCTATCTTGAAAAGTATTATGTTGGTGGCTTTGTAGCATTTATCTGTTTGAAAAAATATCCATGATTTAATAAAACAGTTTGGACTTAATGCTGTTTCCAAATCCGAGGATTTAGACTTTGTGTGCATTCAGCCGGCTTCATATTTTTTTATGAATTCTCCCCCCATACCCACCCCTTTCCAGTTTTATATCATGTAGGTTTTTCCCCAAAGTAGGCAAATGACATTCATTATAGAAAACTCCCATTTGACTGTTTATTTCAGTCTGCAGAATGGAAAGTATCTTAATTAGTTAAAGCAGGCAGCCCATGAGCGTTTCATGTGCAGCTACGACAGCCTTTGCTGAGGGGAAGTGGGGCAGGAAAGAAGGCAAAAATCTCAATATAATTAACAACACCTTTGTCAGGAAAGTGATAAAAGAGCCCTTGAGGGACCATCCCTTTTCCTGCTAGAGAATGGATCCCTCTAGACAACCATTAGCATCCTCCAAGTGAGCCGGGTTTGTGCTGCCCAGCTCTGGGCTACCCGCTTGGGCAAGATGCTGGAATGAGGCTCTGGAGGTATTTGGGGACGTGGGGAGCAAGAAGAAAATTCAGCCCTGGGATCGCTTGTTCTTAACTCTCTCACCCCACCAAGAAGGTTTTGTTTTCTCTGCATTGGGCGGAGGGTTGAAAAACACCATCGCTTCACTCCCAAGAGCTGATCGGAGCCAGCACAGGAACGACTTTGTCCTCTGCGCATGGGAGACGAAGCAGAAAACAAGATTTGGGGGCAGGGGGAAAGAACAGGAAACTTAAAATCCACCTGAGATTAATGACTTTAACATGTACAACATGTTTTGTTTTGTTTTGTTTTCCCCTCAGGACCAGTTTCATCAGTCAGACAGGGTTTGATTAAATATTTCAGCAGAGCTGTGGTTTATTCATCTAGAGCAAAAGTTATCCCCTGTTCAGGGCAGCAGCATTAGCTTTGTTTTCTAATTATAACAGCAACAATAATAATAAAAATAATAACAATGGTATGCAATGTGGATCCCTTTTATTTGCTTTTTGTTAAGAGTAAGGGGACTGTACTTTGCCTGTATTGTAAAGATGAAATGAGTTATTTTAAAGATCCTTTCTGGCTTGTGTGGAGTTTTTTTTTTCCTCTTTTAAGTGGTATTTTTCAAGGTATTCGCCAGAACCACATGGCCTCGAAATTTTTCTTGAGAAAATAAAAAGACAGAAGAGGGTCTCCTGTAATTGCACGACTCCAGGAGCTGGGATGTGAAGGGAAATGCTGCAAAGGCTACAGAACTTATGAGAAAGACACTGGATCTGAAACGCTGCTCTGGGGCTCTTGTGTTGCCACTTGCACAGGGACAATCTTCAAACCTAAAAATTGTCGTGAGTTGAGTTGCTTTGAGAGCCTGTCCACTCGTATAACACAGCGACAACTCAAACAGAGGCAGCTCGCGTGCTTAAGGCTAAACGTGTGTATAAGTGTTTTTCTGGATCGGGGCCAAAGCACTGAATACCTTGGGGAATTGAATCCTGTAAATGCCAGTTATCGATATCTCAGATCTCTCTAAGTGGTAACTGCTGACAAACATGGCCTTTTTTTTTTTTTTTTTTTTTTTTTTTTTTTTTTTTTTTTTTTTTTTTTTTTTTTTTTAATGGAGACCCTCATTTATTTCAGATTTTCTAATGCCAGGCCCCAAATTTGCTCAGTCTGAGGTCGGGTCTGTTGCATTCCTCAGTGGTGATGAACAATGAATCTGGGCTGGAACAAAGGTAGGACTATAAAATAAAAACAGGTGAAACTGGATGCTCACAACACCACATTTGAAAATCTAGGGGTGTGTGACAGTTCAACATTCACACTGAACTCAAATTCATACTGAATTTCAGAGGAAAGAGATTTTAAGTCCATCATTCTATGGGCTTCCTTCCTTCCCTGTTGTTTCTCATCTTAAACTTCAAGATATTTAGGATTATCCCAGATTATAGCATCTAATCTGAAATTTCAGGCTATTTAGGATTATCCTAAATAAAGAGGACTTAAAAATCTGTCTTTTCTCTGAAATTCAGTGTGAATTTTGAGAAAGCAGACGATCCTTGCGGGGGCTGGGGTTGAGATGTCACACACCCCTAGCATTTCAGATAATCAAGCTTATCCTAAATATCTTGACATTTTGGGTAATTATAAAAGTCATCAATAGCACAAACTGCATGACCACAAAATCCAACCGGTGGACATTATCTCAAACTGAATTTCCTCCAAGTCTAGGAGGCTGATGATGCACAGAAGGATCCAGAACTTTCTTTGCTGCTTCCAGACACCGAAAACACACAGCCACCTGCAGCTGCTTTCCACTCCGCTACCTGTTCAATATGCAATTAATTTTACAAAGTGCTGCACATATTGACCAGGGCCAGGCTTAAGACAGGAAAACTGTTTTATCTTCTGAACCCTCTGCTCTGTCCAGGGCTCCACTCCTCATCTGGTTGGGATAGATTAAAATACCACCTCGGTGCTCACCTCTGCAGGTGCTTCCTTCCCGGCTGCAGGCAGTGTGAAATCTGCAGGGGGGGGTGAGCTGGAAGTCTCTTTGCATTTGGGGAAAGTGGGAAATGATGGCTAGCAACTCCCTGTATATCCACGCTTGAGGAGCAGCGCTCGGCGTGACATAAAAGTGTCAAGCTGACAGTTGCAATTTAAGGCTGATTTAAGGCAGGCACAACTCCCCAGCTCACCCTGACCCCCACACATAACTCTTCCTCTGCTGGACATAGGGGTCCTCTCAGCAGTGAAGCATCTGGTGTCACTCGAGGCTTTGCACAGTACTTTGGACTGATGTTCGACTTGCAGGACTCCCCTGACCACCAGGGCTGGAAGAGGAACATCAAGGGGACATCCAAGGGCATTTCAAATAGCATTGGCGTTTCATAGAATCATAGAGGAGTTTGGGTTGAAAGGGACCTTCCAAACTCATCCAGTGCCACCCCTGCCATGAGCAGGGACATCTTCACCAGCTCAGGTTGCTCAGAGCCCCGTCCAGCCTGGCCTGGGATGTCTCCAGGGATGGTTCAGCCACCACCTCTCTGCCCAACCTGGGCCAGGCTCTCACCACCCTCATTTTAAACAATTTCTTCCTCATGTCTGGCCTGAATCTCCCCTCCATTCGTTTAAAACCATCACCCCTTCTCCTATCACAACAGGGTGATGCAAGATCTCAAAGGCACTTTCTTTGCTCCACAGCACGTGTCCTAAGGGCTTTTCCAGGTCTACCATGGACCACCAAATAGGGTGATACAGAAGAATGAGCTCTACAAAGCCACAGGACTGATCCTGCCTCATAATTGCCACTGACACACATAGGCCAGGTTAGACCTCCAGATCTGGTCCTTACAGTCCCTTAATCACCAAGAGAGGTTTCCGAGTTAAACAGGACCATAGCAAAAAGCTCCAAGCCGTTGAATGAATTCCCCCTAGGAGGAATTCACCTACTCTGACATTACACAGGTTGTTGAGCAAGCTGTCCTCAGCTCCCTGCGCTGTCAATAAAGATATTTCTAGAGTGCTAGAAACCTGGCGTGCCTCCAAAGAGCGGATTGGGGTAAGACAAATTGTGTCCATTGGGAGCTACCATGACCCTTTTCATGTAGACATCCACACAGCAGATGTGAGAAGTCAGATGAGATTTATCCTTAGACTGATGCTTGGTGTAGAGGTCCTTCTGTTTTGATGTTTGGTCTTGTTATAAACTAAGCTAACGAGTAGTTAAGCATAGCTGGACTATTAGCATCAGAGCATGGCCTTGTAAAAGTCCTATACCCAAAATAATTACAGCTGGCACCTATTATTTTACACTAATTGCTTAAAGATACTTCCAGACAAAACAATAAAACTCAATGGATTAAATCAAGCATTACAAACATGTAAATGTAGCTGCTTAGATTTATTTTTTCCTCTTCTCTCCATTAGAGGGAACATTTTCATTTTGGGATTTGCACATAATTCCAAGGAAACTAAAAAAGTTACTTTTTGTGGAGTTTATAAAGAAAATCAAACCATTCAAGTGCACTGACCACTTTGCGGTTGCAATCAAATGTCAGACTCCAGTCCCCTGAACTTGACTCATATTGTTTATTGCTCTTGTACAAAGTATCTCTTTTTTTTTTTTTTTTCAGCCGTTAAAGAGGCTATTCCAGATAATAAAATGTAAACACAGAAACTTCAAAGAACAAAACGAATGCCATGCAGTAACTGTGAATCACTAACACTGAATTGCTGGTAGAGGATTTCTCCTTCCAAAATATTTTCCATTACTCCGTGTAAGCTGGTTAACAGCCTAAGCACCCTGGCTTACCTTTAGGAGACTTAGATAAGCTCGGAGATCTTCCTGCGTAGAAACACACTGATCATCCTTTCAACATCATCCTTTTTCTCCTTAAAGTGATCTTGGCCAGTCTAAGAAGATTGACCTTCTTTTTTGTTGCTGATATCCTGCTCATACTTTTGAATACTTCTCTCGACGGTGTGTGCAGTGGATGAAATACAGGAGAATAAAGGAATTGTGGACAGTGAGCTTAAATACTCCAAAGCAGAAAAAAAAAAACAACCAGCATTTAGAGGTAAGATGCTCTGAAGTTCCTTTTAGGCACCTAAATTCAATAGTCAGAATCGAGTGCCTCAGTGGTTAAAATATTCCTGTATATTTTATCCTTTTTTAGTCCAGAGCTATAGTTCCTTCCTAGCTTTACAACTAACGTGGGTTTATAAATAGGTTACATATAAAGGAATGGGTCTGGGAATTCACCAGAATTTTTGTTAAATAAATCTCTCACCCTCTTCTAACACAATCAAATGCGACTCCGCAGACCTCAAATCCCATCCAAGTCTTTTTTCTGTGCCATATCCCACATATTTTTCAGGTGCTGTCATGCAGACAGGCACCTGGGGTGAGAATCATCTCACGCAGCTTCAGGTGACGGCGATGGAGACACCCCCATCTGAGCTAAACCTGCACCATTTTCATGATGGATGGATGGATGGATGTAAGGAAGGGATGAACTGGCTGCCTCTCATCTGTTATTCTGCTTTTTAGCGTGGTCTGGAGTAGGAACGTATGATTTGTGTTTCACCTGGTTTGCTTCTGAGATCTGGCCAGCCTCACCTAATTCTGGGTTTTAATTGAATCCAGGACTGGTTCTGCTGGGTTTCATGCTAGGGGACTTTTCACCTCTATAGCTGGTGCTGGGTAATGGGGTTATGTTATGTTATGTTATGTTAGAAATCCAGTGGAGGTGGGTTTACATTTATCATCACCCTGTAACTCGGACTGACACAAAAAAGATTAAAGCAATAAAACCCAAAATAGAACATCTTCTTGCAGTTCTTTTTTTTTTTTTTTTTTGAAAGATCCAAAGTTTTCAACTAGGATTTGCCTTGACAGGATGAAGTACATTTTCAGACTCAGCTTCTTAATGGGCCACATCTGCTTAATGTAATTTTGCATCTGAACTGTGTGTCTTGTCAGACGCAAGCAGAGTCAGAGCTGCACTCAGCAGTACTCACTTTCCCTGGAATCAGATAAACTCAGCCCAATAAATTAGTTTTACTGCTCTTAGTATCACCCTGTTATCATTGCGAGTGATTTAGTCCGGGTTTCCCAAAATTCCCCATTCTTTCGCAACGAAAGGAATTGAGGTCCCAAAATAAATAAATATTTTCTTTCTTTCTTTCTTTCCTTCCTTCTTTCCTTCTTTCTTTCTTTCCTTCCTTCTTTCTTTCCTTCTTGCCTTCCCTTTTGTTTCCTTTTCTTTCCCCTCTCTTTCCTTTATTTTTCTTTCTACTGCTTTCTCTTGTTCTTCCTCTCTTTTTCTTGCTTTCTTTCTCACTTTCTCTCTCTTTCCATCAATGAGCTATATAAAGCAATTCACAGTTACACTTTTAAAATGTGTAGCTTTTTGCTCAAAGAGAAGCTATTTAATTAGGCAATTGTGACCTAGTTCTCAGCTGGTGTAAATCAGCAGCAATGATTTATACCAGCTGAACATATGAATTCTGGTGTTTGGTAGCAGCTTTGAGAGGCTCTGCCTTGTAAAGTGCATTGGACTGTGTATTATATTAGCTACAAGAACATTTTTTAAAAATACAGTTGTATTTTATGCCATTTTTATTTTTTTCATATACTCTATATTCCCGTGTTGTTTGCATGATTAAACAAGAGGAAAGATGGACTTGTCGTTGCAGAACAGACCAGGAGCTGGGTGATAATGGTCTAAGCTCCCTCTTACATCATGGGCAAGTGACTTGAAGCTGAGGTGCTGAATATCCCATACGAGGTATTGACAGCTCGCAAGCCCCGCTGGAGCCCACAGTGCTTTAATAGGGATCTAAGGGGCCTCCGGAGGCATCTGGAGCTGTGATGGATGCAGCCCACAGGCTGGATGCTCAGGAGGGAAAGAGGTGGGAATAGGTGTCCACCACCATGGTGATGGAAGTGCAGTAAGAAGGCAAACAGGAAGCAATATTTGTTGTTTGTTTGTTTGTTTGTTTGTTTTTAATGCATTTCATTTTCTCAGAAAGGCTGATGGATCTATTCCCTCGGCAAATGAACTCAAGGACTGACAATCGATATATGGACCTCTGATTACGGGCATCTGAGAACCTGATGAACATAATTTTGCTCCTCTCACAGGCTTATCTATGCCTGGCAGAGGGTTGGGAAAGGAATGAACACTTGGCAGTGGCAATGTCCTAAATCATCTAGAAAACTTGGCCAGAGTTTGTCTATCAGAGTTGAGAGCTGTGGGAGAGGTGTCAAGTTCTGGTAAGCTGTAGGGATGGCAGTTTGAGCCCTGGTTTTCTGAGGATATCAGCCTTTTGCGACATTCTTCTTCTGCCTTCGTGAATGTCTGTATGTCCATCCTCTGTCCTTTCAGATGCCTTCTGCTGTCAGTGACGAGTTCCAGCAAACTTTGGCAGGATGTTGGAGTTTCAAGAGCATCAAAGGTGGGATGATATTCCACCTGCCTACTTAAGCCAACTCTGTTGTTGAGCTAGTTCATCCTGGGCTTTATAAGCAGTGATGAGAAATTGGCATCGGGGACTTGTTTCATCTTTGTGTAAAACAGCGCCCAGGACATCTCTGATGTAGGCAGCACACTGCCAGGGTAGTTCAGCATTAGTCTCCTAAATAATCAGTTACATTTGGTACACTTAGGGGAAAAAAACAAAGTAACTGTACTCCATGTAGAGCTAGGTGAATTAATTTAGTGATAATAATCCCAGACTCTTGGAGCTCAGTTCCTGTCTCTGTTCTGGCTAAATTGCCTTTGGAACATGCCAAATCTACGGGCATAATAAGTCAAAGAAAGGCATTTCTCTGTGAAACGTGAATTCATTTTCCTGCTCTCCTTTGTGCTCGATTATAACCAGGATTTCATAAGAGTGTGCTTGAGAGTGGAAAAACATATTATCCTTTAAATATGGTGTCCCAGCTATGGCTGAACTTTCGGTTTGGACTTTGACTGAGCTGCTGGGCTTAAATCCCAGCTCTGGATCTACCAGATGGACCACATTATTCTCACTTGCAGAAACCCCATCAGACAAACTGTTTCGACCAGAACAGCTCTGCTGCTCATGGAAGGTGCGAGGTACTAATGGGACTTTGTGTTCCTGCCATGGGTGTCATGCTCCTTCTGGTACCCCTCCCAGCTCACATAGTCCTTGTTTTTTAAACATCCCTGCATCAGAGAAATGGGGAAAGGACTGGTGGAGACAAAGCCCTGCCAGTGGATGGGGCAAGGCCAGGTGGACATGCCTAAATGAGGACCACTGGCATCTCAGCATCACAGCAGCCTGGACTGCTTCACAGGGGAATGTCTCAGCCCAGCCAACAGGCGCTGCCAAAGAGAGAGACGTGTTGGAAATCACACTTCTTTCTTGGACTCAAGCGCCTGTGTGCAGCCCTGAGATACCTGCCACCTCTGGCTGTGTTTGACTAGTGAATAAACCAGGCTGGAGCCTGTTCACTGGCTGCCCATGGCAAGTGGCACAGCAGAACTTGCAAACAGATGGTTTTTATTGCCCGAACAGATGACTTTACCCCTACTGAGTTTTGTGAGTGATCTTTGCCTTCTGCCAGGATGACCGTGCATGGGTGATGTCTGGACTCACTAGCTGGCGTGGACCTCAGACATGATGGGCAGTAAGCTAAGATGTAAGCAGTCTGGGTGATCATGGAACAAAGCTGGAGCCATTGCTCTGGCTCTAGCTGGCTTTTTAATACACAGCCTTGGAAGATTAAAGCATTTTGTAACCCTTTGCTTTTCCTTTCCTGAAATTGTACGTTCTCACCTTAAGCTCCTCTCACCTCTTCATATCACAGCAGAGAGTCCTGCGGTTCACCTTGATGTTGGCTGAAGAGCTAATTCCTTTGTTCGTCATGAACCTCTCCCCCAACAGCTTCATTTGGTGTCCCCTGGTCCTCCTTCTACACTAGAAAGTTCTTGTACTGAAAGAGATCCTTCTTCATCCCTCCGGTATATCTTCTCATTTTCATGTAACTATCACCCTTGTAATCCTTAGGGATGTGTAACACAGGCGTAAGAGGGATATCCTGCTATCACTGTAGCTCATAGTCAAGCAACACATAGTTTGCAGACCTCTCTTTTTATCCCTCCTCAGAAATGACCCCTGGCAGCTTTTTGACTGTGAGGAGCTGGATTCACTGTAGTGTCCATCCAGTCTTCACTGGGGGATTACCAAGGTAGGACTGGGTCACATTTGCTTATTTTTCTTGTCCTAGTGCCTCCCAGAAGATTTCATACCCCAAGGAGAGAGCTTAGACAGTGCTCTCTGGCCACAACACGGTGAATGGTGAGGAGAAAAGAAATGACATTTTGGAGGGGTTTTTCAGGTAAAAAAAATCACAGGATAGGAACCGTATCATCCTCATCGGTGACACTGGGTCAGGTTTTGGTTTAGCTGTTTACCTTCTTGCTTAATACACTGGAGTCTGAGGCAGGAGGTGAGGAAGAATGAGTGGGTCCCTTGGCTCTTCTGAGCTACTGTTTTTTCTCCAAAGCCCTTTGCAGACAGGTGGAGAGGTCCTGGCAAGCCCTGAACCCCCCATGCCAGGCTGGAAACACTGATCATGCTTTGCCTGCGTGTAGGCGAGATGTAGTTGGAAAGGCTGCCCAGACAAATGTTCTGGAGTAAAATAAGCATGTGTCACCCTTGGGGGTACTAACAGAGGTCACAAAACCCTGCTTCTTTCCATATCTCCCAGTGGGACAGGAGAATGAGAGAGCTAACCTGCGAGGATGAGTAGCAAACTGTTATTTTTCCCACCTCTCGCGTGTGGCAGGAAATCTCTGTACCTCAGTTACACTTGTTACCCCTGTATGAGATCCCTTAATACGCTGCTCAGAGAGAGGAGCACACAACAAGGACAAGAGATTGATCCCAAAACGTTTCAGGAGCGGTAACTTCCCTCGTCTCCTCAGTTCAGCTAATTTTGGACACTGGGGGTTCAAGAACAAACTCCTGAGGAGGTCATTGCGTGGGGTTCACCTGGGTCACAGAGGTCTGTGCCTCAGTTAGGGGCCTTAGCACCATCCCCAAGACCATGGAGGCATGTCCAGGTATCACAAGGTGAGGTTTGCAGGGGAAGCAGAGGCCTCCCTTTCTTGAGAAGCCGGGCAGGGGGCTGGAGAGCCATCCCACAAGGCCTTCATGGCACCACCAAACCTCAGCAGTAGCCTCTATTCCTGGTGCATGGATAAGAAGGTGAGGAGCTAAGCTCCACAAGTATCTATGGGACATGAAAAACCAACTGGCTTTCCTGGCTTCATGTCAAGATGGAAAGCAGATGTGATCCTTGTACTGCGGCTTTTTTTCTTCCCTGGCAAGCATATGTGGTAACCTTTTCTAGAGCAGGCTGGAGAAACGTGCCCTCTTCTCCAAGAGCGAGCCAAAGCTCCATGCCGGGAGAAGGAAGATTAAGAGATACAGACCTCTTCTTGGCCCAGATCACAGCCTGCAAAGAGGGTGCAAAGGAGTGTGTATGGGGGCACTGGCACCCACTTCATCATGGCTTTGCATCCATGGGAAAGGATCTGCAAAGAGAATCAGCAGTGTTGGTTGGCTCAAGGTGGAGTTCCTTGTGGAGCTTGTGTGTTCTGTTTTTTTTAAGCATATGTAGTCACTTGTGGCCTGGTTGTAGCAACGAGTGGGAAGTCTGAGTCCTTTGTGTGCGTGAAAAGGCAGGTAGTAGTTTTAAGGCTGGGCTGAAAGGCAGAGGGTCGGGAGCCATGGAGAAAACAAAGCAGGACAATGAAGGAAAAGAAGGGAATGAAGTCACTGATTGATTCTCAAGGCTGTATTTTAAAATGTCACCTGATTGGTTTTCAAGCCAGAAAGGTTTCAGGTCCAGTGGGTTTCCAGTAATGATGGCAAAATAAGGAGGAGTATTGAAAGGAATTTGTAAACTTTGTATTTCTTTCACAGTTATTTTAAAGTTTCATGAAAAGGACTTTTGTCCTTCCTGGCTTGAAATCAAACTTGGGACTAAAAACCAGTCTATGTTCACCAAGAGAAAAGGCTTTTTCTCAGCAAGATTTCCAGTACTTGGATTTGTGACATTGGAGGCTTTTTTTTTTTTATATATAAGAAGAAATGTTTCTCTATGTCTACATTTTGCAAAATTTCATATTGTAGTAGTCTCTGTGGAAATAGCCTTTCTGTAGGCAAAGTCTTCAGAAACACCATTTTCCAGCCCCTGGAGGGAATTGAGACATTTAGAAGGAAAATATAATGCTGCCACCTTGATCATTTGAAGATATCATTGCGAAGCGTGTGGCTGTCTTCCAATTGATCTGTGCTCCATCAGCTGGAGAAGGACAACCACAGGCCGAGGGCTCTTCTGGGTCTGCTCTTCCCCAGCCACAGCTGGTGCCAGAGCAAAACATAAGATGTGCAGTAGTGAGTTTCTGGAGCCCCCATTAAACCACATAATTATATCAGATTATGGGCAATTCACTGCAGCCTCTACACCACATCACAGAGTGGAGACAACTAGAAAACAAGAGGGTGGCCACCAGTCACTCTTTTTCACAGATCACAGAATCACAGGATGGTTGGGGTTGGAAGAGATCTCTGGAGATCATCCAGTCCAACCCAGCTGTTAAAGCAGGGTCACCAGAGCAGATCACACAGGAAGGTGTCCAGGTGGGTTTCAATGTCTGCAGAGAAGGAGACTGCACAACCTCTCTGGGCAGCCTGGTCCAGGCTCTGGCACCTCAAAGGAAAGAAGTTTCTTCTCATATTCAGATGGAACCTCCTGTGTCTCAGTCTGTGCCCATTGCCCCTCATCCTGTTGTTGGGCACCACTGAAAAGAGCGTGGTCCATCCTCTGACACCCGCCCTTCAGATATCTATAATCATAAATAAGGTTCCTTCTCAGCTTCTCCAGGCTGAACAGCCCCAGCTCTCTCAGCCTTTCCTCATCAGAAAGATGCTCCAGACCCCTCATCTTTGTAGCTGTCTACTGGACTCTCTCCAGTAATTAATAGAATCATAGAACAATTTTGGTTGGAAGAGACCCTCGAGATCATTGAGTTCAACCATAACCTAACTCTGACACTAAACCATGTCTCTAAGAACCTCAAATTCCTCGTCCTTCTTAAACTAGGGAGCTCAGAAGTGGACACATACTCCAGATGCTGCCCCACCATGACAGAGTAGACTTAGTGTAAGTCAGCACACATCTCAGCTCATAGATATGTAGGGAGCACACAGTCCCAACTAGCACTGCAACAAACACTGGGACTGTCTCTTGACCTAAACTCTTTGTTAAATAACTCATAGCCAAACTTGAGGTTTCTATAAAGGTTTATTTTCAAGCTAAGCAAATACAACTTAATCATGCTAGCAAGTATCAGAGAAGGAATCAGACACCAGGGCCCCAGGGGGAAGAAGGAATCTGAAATGTGCAGAGCTAGAGTCAGGGACAGGATCGCTGGAACAGGGAAAATCGCATAACTCTAGGGTGGCAACTTGACCCAACACTAGTCCTGGAGGCTCACCTGCAAACTAAGCTGACCCTAAACCAGAGAGAGTCAGCTCTTATGTGCTTAGTGTGGGACGGCCTGCAAGGGATTTGGTGAACCCAGCTTAATTTCCACGTGTCTTCTGATGAAATCTGTATTGAAGGCATTATGGTAGTGTGGGCTTTTCCAGATGTGACGGTCGATGTCTGCAGGCACACTTTTTAACAGTCTGCAGGGTTAGGAAGACATTTTATGATCTAGGTGGATGAGGCTGTTTAATGTCTGAGAAAAAAAAAAAAAAATATAATGGCAAAGAGCTGCCTAACAAGCCTTTTTCTGAGTGATTGCTAGCCAGGCTAATGTGTGTTTGGTCATAAAGCAGCTGGGACATTTGGGATATATTAGCAAACTTTTGCATAACATATGCAGGAAGATGCTGAGAAGATATATACCAGTATGTTATGATGTTGTACAAATCTATTGAGTTACACAGTACAGAATTTTAGTTTCTTTAACACCGTGACTTTCGCCATTTGTGTGGGCATGGTTCACATGAAAGGCACAGATTTTTGGTGTGAGATTTTCTTATGATATTTCATCTGTATTTCCCCTTCCCTCTCCCACCTCCAATATCTGCAAGATAATGTTTTAACTTTCTTATCACCTTGAGGATCATTCAGATACAACAGGAATGAGAAACAGGCACCTCCAAGAAAGTGGACCCACTTCATTTTAGTGACAGGAGACCAGTGGCTGGCCTCACTATCTGGAGCATGTTGAGTCTGTCAGTCCTGTGTGAAATTACCTGTTTTAATAATAGCATTTTTTGGCAACGCTGTTGCCTGTGTGAATGGCCTGTGGAAAGGGCAACCAGAAGATGTGGTGGCCTTCTCTTCTGGAGTGTCCTTGCACCTGAACGTGGGCAGTGCTTCTGATGTCATGTTTGATGAAAGAAAGCTGGGCAATGATTTAAATTTCAGATTCTATTATAAAATACAATCTGAAGTCCTTAGCAGTCCCCATAAGAAGGCCATTGCTGCTTCTAAACCATAGAGGAGCTGGTTTAAAGATTCCTGAAATCATCTCTGGAATCCCAGGGAATATCTTCACTGCTCAGTAAGAGGGGTCAGGTCTTGGAAGACCGGTTGTCCATGCTCCTTCACTGTCAGCTCACTCCCAAACCCTGCTCTCAGGCATAAGAGAGCTGAGGTGTTTGGACACAAGCCACGCTGTGACACTTGGCCTCAGGGCCAGCAAATTGGCCCCGACCGGCTTCATTTAGCAGAGTAGGTGTTGCTGATGAGACTGGACCGCTTTTGGCTCCCTCTGCCCTGCACAGTCCTTCAACACTGCCCCGGCAGGCTTTGCACCTTCAAACACCCCCACAAGTCTTTATGCCACATCTCAGAGCTCGTAACACCTACCCTCAGTTTCTTGCTATAAAAACATTACTCTGGCAGGCTGCAGCGCAGCCCACTTAATATTTCAGACACTTTGAGCAGAACCCCTCCATTCCTCCTCCAATAATTACTGTGAACTAGGGCCATGGGGCATCACACGGGACCCGGAGGAGGCTGAAGGCCAAATGCCATGTGGTGTGGACCAGGCAGTCTGCTGGCAGCCCCGAGTTGTGTGCGGTGATACAAACCAGGCTGTGCGACTGGACTTCAAGGATAAACGGGAGCACAACCCTCTTTGCTTTAGAACTACAGAGGAAAACGTTGTGGGTTTAGAGGATGCATGTCCTTAGGAGGTAAGAAAGACTTTTGTCAATGCAGACATTGGAAATGGTTTGTGAGATGTTAATTCATCCGACTGACTTCCCAGCTCACCTTCACGTGATGAAAATCGTGGCTCAGATAAATCTTCCTTTGGTAAGACATGTGGCAACACGCAAAACCCACAAGTCTCTATAACTACCCCTGGATAAGTCCACAGCACAACAGAGCCATTTAATAGGGTTGTCAAATGCAAGGTAAGCCATGGCAGCCAAATGTGAGGTCATTCACATCAACTCAACTTACCATGCACAAGTATCCAACTTCTGCTTGCCTTGCATGGAGAATATTCACTGGGATAGTTACTACATCTCAGCTAACATTTGGCAATGTGTTCAGCTAACACAAATGGGTTGTGTGTTTGAACCCCAGCATCCAGCTGTTCACAGATGATGGGTTGCATCTCCATAAAGGGGCGGCAGATGTGGACTGCTCTGTGAGAAAGAAAACCCAGCTTGTCTTTAATCCAGAATGCATGGGTTTGACATTCCAGGCGTATCTTGACATTGCTGCAGATATTAGAGCAAACCTCTAGGTCCCCATGCAGCACGAGCACAGATACATTCTTATACGTACAAAAGGGTGCCAAAATACCTGTGATCTAAATCTGTTCAATAGACTGGATGTGTTCTACAGGAATATCACAGAATCACAGAATCACAGGATGGTTGGGTTGAAGGGACCTCTGGAGATCACCCAGTCCAACCCAGCTGCTAAAGCAGGGTCACCAGAGCAGATCACACAGGAAGGTGTCCAGGTGGGTTTCAATGTCTGCAGAGAAGGAGACTGCACAACCTCTCTGGGCAGCCTGGTCCAGGGCTCTGGCACCTCAAAGGAAATAAGTTTTTCCTCATATTCGGATGGAACCTCCTGTGTGTCAGTCTGTGCCCATTGCCCCTCATCCTGTCGTTGGGCACCACTGAAAAGAGTCTGGTCCATCCTCTTCGCACCCACCCAGGAGATATTTATCAGCATAAATAGGGTCACCTATCAGCTTCTCTTGTCCAGGCTGAACAGCCCCAGCTCTCTCAGCCTTTCCTCATAAGAAAGGTGCTCCAGACCCCTGATCATCTTCATAACCCTCTGCTGGATTCTCTCCATTAATTCCCTGTTCTTCTCAAACTGGAGAGCCCAGAACAGGACACAGTGATTCTGTGATTCTGAGGAATTTACGTTTCTTCACACAATGAGCTGTTTGCCTGGAAGAGCCAGCCTGTGTAGGTGTGAAAGCCAGCAGCTCACCTCCCAACCACTCAATGTCATGACCCTCTTCCTTCATCCCTGAGTGTACAGGGACACTGCTGACCCCTTTCTGTAGTTGCTGGGAGAAGGTTCCTCAAACCTTTTACCTGGCCCACCTCAAAGGAGAGAGCTATCATCATATTTCATCTTCAGGCATCATTGTGTGAAGTTACTCTGGAGATCTCAGGTCAGGTAGAGCAAACAAGGCAGGCTTGCCAGATGCGATACCAGTTCATCTGCCAGAGTGGAAATGGTATTCCTCGATTAAACAATATGAGAGGCTGGATATGTCTCCAGAGATGATGTGGAAGAGAAACCATCCCTCTTGCAGTGATGCTGGAGGAAGAAGTGGCTCCTTCAGCATCCATCTCTCTGCTGACAAGCAGATCACAGGGGACATCTGTGGCTTTTATGAGATGGACATACGATATTTACTGACTCCAGGCAGTGAGGAGATCACCACTATCAAACCAAGATGGATTTGAACTAACACCCCAAATATATCTCAGCAGGCTGAATATCTCCCTTCCGTGCAGCACTCGGGTCTCGGAGGCCATGGGTGTTATTACTACAATAAACATTGACGTTAGCTCTGTATCTGCCAGGTATGTTGCCCTTTAGAAACACTACACATATTCCCAGCCTTCAGGAATTTCACAAAATCCTACCCATTCAAAACATATCCCTCAGCTGCTTCCCCTGCAAAAAATCCATCTGCAACTTCTATTGTGCCTTTACAGTGATTATCAGATTTTCCTCCAGTTTACTGGAGCTGCAGCTTATACAATCTTGACCTCTGAAGCACAAAGAGAATGCAGAAAATAACAGGGCACAGTGTCTCCTTTAGCTATTATTCCACCAGGGCCAGCCAAGCTACTGAAAGGGAAATCCCTGCACAAATTAAGGAAATTCAGATATTTGTTTCATTCTAAGAGGCATTCTCGACAGAGCCAGGGCTTGTTTCCAAAAACATGGCTGCATTCCAGCATCAGAGAGACTTTATTATGCAAATATTGACCTGTGTTAAAGGAAACAGCAATAAAAAGCTGTCAAAGGTGACAAAGGCTATTGCACTTGGGTTGTAACATCTGAAGCTAAATTTCGGGAGCATTGTTTCACTGGTGAGATGGGTTTCACAAGTAGAGGGTAGCAGTGAGTGTTCTGTGCGTTTCTTTTGTTTTTATTTTCTTTTCGTCTTCATTTTAATTGGGGAAATTTCTGTCCTGGAAATGATGACGGAAACACTAGCAAACGCACAGAATCCTGTTATTGTCCAGGACTTAGTCATACAGCGATCCAAACAATGATCTGACACGTAGGCCAAAACTAATAAAGACCTACCTGGCAGAAACATGAAGAGGAACATTATGCATTATGGACAGGCCCCAGGAATGAGAGCGTCGGGTGGAAGAATATTGGAAAAAGATGGGAACTCCACCTCCAGTGAAGCTGATGGAAAAGGCCGAGGGAGGCCCAGCAATGATGGGGCAGGAACTCAGTAATGATATACAAGTTGTAAGGTTTGAGGCAAAAGTCAGGGGTCGCACAGATGAGGATTTAAGTTACGTGTTGGAGAGGGAGAGCCAAGAAGTCTAAATATTTGCAGCTTATGTGCAAAGTGGTTGGAGAAGAGTAGAGTATACAGCACAACCCTGCAGGCTGTGTAGGTGTGAGCTGGGGCAACATCTTGCCCTTAAAATGATTTCATCTGCCTCCACAGCAGAATTGAATTAAATCTTCACAAACTGGGGAGAGACGCTTTAGAAAGTCATCTCTACTCATTTCTTGTCCTTACGAAAGAATGAAAGAATGACTACATTAGACCAGGTCACAGAGAGTGTCCTCTACACAGATGTAGTCAGAAACAAATATTTTAAGAAGTATTCAAAAAAGCAAGTAAGGACTCCTCTTTCCTTTGCAATGCCTTCCTAGCTTCTGACATGGGTGAGTCTAGGGTGCGGTTTTATTTCATTCAAATGCAAATATACCAGACTCACATTTCAACCTCAGGAAAACCCGCTGAAGCTAAAGGAGGATTTGGCCCTGAGATAGGGGCTACTTTACAAGGATATTATCTTTTCTGCTAATCATCTCTTTCTGTTAGATCTCAGCTCTAAGCTACGCTTACCTTGGCGGTATATAGGCGCTTCCTAATGGCTCTGTAGGATATCCTCATTTATTCAGAAAAGACCTCTCCTTTTACCCATCAAGCTCCTCTCATCATATATATATTATCGGTATCATGGGCAGTGTGAAAAATAGAGTTTATACCCCATCCCTGAGGTCGCATATGAATCAGAAGCCAAGGGCAGGTGTTGGTTCTAAGTGCTGACATCTGGACAAAAATTCTTGTCCACGTTCCTTCAATATCCCGTCCTCAATATCTGACCATGGTGAATAAACTGTTCTTTTGCATTGCCTGTCTCCTTCCATCAACTATAGAGACAGTGTAGTTGGTGTCACACCAAATGCTCATTTATCGTTACAATTAGCAAATTAGTCCAAAAGTTCATAGAAGTCATGAGAGGTCATGACCCCACTACTCTTTGTGTGATCATGCCATCTTGATCTAGATATGGTATTGCTTTGGGGGGTTGACATCTAGGAGTGGTTTCAGTGCAAAATGTTAATTGTGACCTTTGGGATTGTCACAGGTCCTTTGAAAGCAGCCTGGTGTTCATGGAGTCTGACTGAGCCTCACAAAACCTGTGTCATATTTTAATCCTAACTGGGAACTAAGCACCACACAGCTGCTCACTCACTCTCTCTCTCCGTGGGATGGGGGAGAGAATCGGAAAAGTAAAAGCAAGAAAACTTGTGGATTGAGATAAATACACTTTAATAGGCAAAGCAAAAGCTGTATGTGCAAGCAAAGGAAAATAAGGAATTCATTCACTATTTCCCTTTGGCAGACAGGTTTTAAGAGCCTTCTCCAGGAAAACAGGGCTCCATTACACGCAACTGTTACTTGAAAAGACAAATATCACCACTCCAAATGTCATAGAATTTTAGAATCATAGAACAGTTTGGGTTGAATGGGACCTTCAAAGCTGATCCAGTGCCCCCCCTGCCATGAGCAGGGACATCTTCACCAGCTCAGGTTGCTCAGAGCCCCATCCAGCCTGGCCTGGGATGTCTCCAGGGATGGTTCATCCACTACCTCTCTGGCCAACCTGGGACAGGCTCTCACCACCCTCATTTTAAACAATTTCTTCCTCATGTCTGGCCTGAATCTCCCCTCCTTTCATTTAAAACCATCACCCTTCGTCCTATTGTAACAGGTCCTGCTCAAAAGTCTGTCCCTATCTTTCTTACAGGCCACTTTTAAGTATGGAAAGGCCACAATAAAGTCTCGCCGGAGCCTTCTCTTCTCCAGGTGAACTCTCTCAGCTTGTCCTCACAAGAGAGCTGTTCCAGCCCTCTCACCATTTCTGTGACCCTCCTAAATCCTCTTCACCCTTCTTCTCCTCTCAGCTTTATACACTGTGCATGACACCATACGATGTGGAACATCCCTTTGTTCAGTTGAGGTCAGCTGTCCCAGCTGTATCCCTTCCCAACTTCTCATGCATCTCCAGCCCACTCACTGGTGGGGTAGTCTGAGAATCAGAAAAGACCTTGACTGTGTATGCACTGCTCAGCAGAAATGAAAACATCCCTGTATCATCAACACTGTTTTCAGCACAAATCCAAAACATCGCCCCGTGCTAGCTACTATGAAGAAAATTAACTCTTTCCCAGGCAAACCCAGCACAACGTGGCACCAAATAGACTGTCCCTGCCCAAAAGCCCTATTAAGGTGCTAACCAGGAGTTTACATTCGGAAAATCCTGGTCTAGGGCTACGCTGCTGCTGCTATGTGTTCGATTTGCCTACTAAATAAAATGTTGCTCTGCCTGAGCTGGTGCTGGTCACTGTGTCTCTGCACAAGTGAGGTCTGTTACTTGCAGCACTGTTTACTTCATAGTTCAGCAAAATGGGGTGAAAAGGCCTAACACTGAGTGTCTGCAAGTGCAGTGAAAGCAAATAGATGCTGGTGCTTCTTCTGCGACTTTTTTCCTTCTTCCTATGTACCAGGCACAAAGTAGTCCAGGGAGTTACAACAGTATGAATAACCACGTACATACACCAAAAAAAAGATGCAGGGGAGTCTAGACTTGTTAAAGCCTTTTCCTTGCTGTCTCTGTCTGGCAGACTCTGAGCTTTAAAATACCAATGTCTTTTCTTGTCACTCTCAGCTTTAATTTATTATTTTTTTAAATCAATAAATATCCTTCCACTCCTCCATCTGGAGGGTTCCTCCGTCATCCTACCACTGCCAAGCTGATCAGAGCCACCTATGCAGTACCATTTGATCCAGAACATATTTCAATCTTGGCCCGTTCTCAGCCTCATAAATTCCTGACATGATTCGAGAGGCGTTTCTGTTGGAAATAACTCTCTGCTCCTGTGTCGTATTTATAGAGATTGCTGCTGCCTCTGATCTGAGGCCAAACATTAGGAATAATTGCAGCAGGAAGCAGGACAGAGCTCGACATATTGTTTGTCTGGATTGTTTTAATTTCAGGATTGTGGAAGTACCCCCCGTTACTGATGTTAGGAGAAAGAAAAAGGAGAGGAGAGGAGAGGAGAGGAGAGGA
>VWYH01004460.1:0-103467 GCA_013399365.1 Pampusana beccarii | reverse complement strand
ACAGATGCATGGATGAGGTTCTTAGGGACATAGTTTAGTGCCAGTGTTGGGTTAACTGTTGGACAAAATGATCTTGAGGGTCTTTTCCAACCAAAATGATTCTATGATTTTAAGACTAACAACAGACCGTATTTATCCAAGGCTCTTGAAGGAAGTGTCTACCCAAATTATGCAGCCCCCAAGAACCAACCTCCAAAACGGTAATTTGATGCTTTGTAAATGCTGTGTCTGGTTACTCAAGATATCTTGCAAATTGAAAGCTAGGACCTCCTTAGAGACAATCAAACTCTGAAAAGTAATATTTAAAACAATTGGTATCATAGAATACCCAAGTAAGCAAACTGGCACAACTTCCGCTCAGAAGCAATCTTGGGTCTAGTAGAACTCTTGGTGTATATTTTTGAAAAAGGGAGGAGGGGATGACTGATAATGAGAGGGTTGAATTGAATTAAGCTTTGATGAAGTTCATCAGTAGAGACGGTTACGGAAATTATACAGTCATGGTAGGAGAATAATAACTCTGTTGAGGAACGGACACATCTAAGGGGGAGAAAACTAGATTTAGGGGGAGATTACCAGTTTTCAATCTGCTGTTGAGGTTCCTAGGGGCTGATATTGAGTGATAAATGATCTGGAAAAGAATGACGTGACAAGCAATAAATGATAGATGATTGTCAAGTACTTCTGGGACTTCTCTAGTGGAAAACAGAAACAACTCTACAAGAAGCTTCCAGAGGTCTTTCTGGGGTCAATGTAGTCATACTGCTTGGATATAGCCTAAAATTGTTAAAGAAATTTGTTTTCTTTAAAGACACATTCATTCATTTCCAGATTCTCTAAGTACCTGAAGAACTGTCTGTCCTACCCACTTAAAAAACATGACTTTGACATTGAAATAATGAGATTCTGCAATATAGTACATTTGATAAATTTTCATTAAGCTTTTCATTTTTGAGACTTTGTGGATGGTCTTCTGAGGCTTTTTCTAGCAACTGTGAGGACAACAAGCTTTGGAAAGATATGTCTTGATTGCTATCAGAATTACATGTCTCTGGGAAAGAGGCGACAATTTCTGTGGGAGTCATTGCTGAACACGGCTGTGGTTGTTTCACTGGGTTGCTTTACAGGCACAGTTCACTGTGTGTTGCAGAGCTTAACCTGAGACCGTGCACAGACACAGACTTTACACTTGGACGTGTGTATTTCCTCCAGAAACACATGCTGCTGATCAACCCAGCAAGGCAACAACCCCCCTGGATTCAGCTGACCGATGGTAACAGGAGAAGAGCAACTCGCCTTTCTGAATCCTCGGCATTTACTTCTTGACATGACAACTTTCTCTGTTCTCAGACCCTGCATATGCGAGATGTAGTTTGCACCCAGGTCTAAATCCGAACCCCTCCAAGGTGTGTGAGAGTTCAGATTTCAGCCTATCTCGAACGTGAACCTTTTTAATAAAGTAGAAACCTCCAGATGCACCCAAACAGCTGAAAACCATCAGCGATGATAGTGCCATTTCAGCTCTTTTGGAGGAACCTCTACGTCCCCCTCTACTTTCCACCTCCCCGGTCTCCATCTTGCCATCTGTTATCCCACATAACTAGATCATTGCTTTGTATCTTGCTCGTGCCCTTCACCTGACACAGCCCATTCCTGCTTTCCTGTAAAGGCAGAAACACAGGGGATGTGCTGGTGTGCTCTAATCCTGCTTCCAACCCATCCCATGCTGGGGGCCCCGTGCAAACCACACTATCAATCTGGCAGTCTCGGATGATGGAGCCCACATGGGAACCTTAGATAATGGATTACAGTGGAGGACATGTATTTTTAAATGTGTTTAAGATGTTTGGCAGTTTCTTAAGAAGCAAGAGACGGAGAGAGAAAAAAAGAAGACGATTTGAAAGGAGAGAAATGGACCCCAAATCAGTGAGACCTCTTTGGAAAGGGGATGAAGAAAGTCCCCTGTCGTGCTATACGGCTTCACACACCCAGTGCAGGAGGTCAATGGTGAAAGTATCCTTAAGGAAGAACTCCCATAGCTGAGGGCAGGGAGACAAACAGGTAATATGGTAAACATTGCACATGGTTTAAATTATCATTGGTAATAAAACCATTCATCATCAGCCTCCATGCTGAAGATCGAGATGGCTATTGCTCTCGAGGGTTGAGTGACTAAAATAATGAATCATTTTCTGCCTTCTTGCTGTCTTATTTTCTCTGACCTCCATGGCCTTGGCTCAAGGTCTTTCCGTAGAACGACCGGTCATCTGCACTGAGCTCAGTATCCAAACCTTATAGCGTAAGATTCGCAGGTAATCGTCATCACTGATGGGTCTCTCTGCTCACCAAGACAGGGCCTCCTCTGCCATGAGGACTGAATTATCTCTCTGTCTCAAAGACTAATTATTCAGCATCAGAGCTGAGAGAAGAATGGCGATGCCCTGTGTGTGACCCCTCTAGGGCTGGTGGAGATGACAAGTCCCCACCAGACCCCAGAAGGCTGGTACATTTTCGAGTTTCCTTTAGTTGACTCCATTAAAATTCTACCTCTTATGGTGTCTTTGTGCATCACATGCAACATCAGGATTGCAGTGTCTAGGAAGCAATGGGAGCCTCCCTCCCGCTTCCTTCTGGAGATGGACAGAGCCATCTTCTGCACCTCCCTGCATGGTCTCCCACAAGCCCAGAAAAAGGGCCAGAGCCTGTGCTGTCTTCTGCTTAAGGTTGCAACCCAACAACCAGCCATTTAAACCAGCACCCTGACAAGCAGGTAGGAAGAGTCTTCCACATTGACCCCCAAAACAATGGATTTTGGCATCCCTCCATGGTGGTGCCCAGCTCCTTGCCTCACCGACATTCCTTCCATCTCTTTCAAGCAAAATCTTCCCACTCATAAATCAGATTCACAACAGCAGGTTGCTCTCCCAGACACATTCTTTCTGTGGCTAGCAATGCTCTTTGTGGTCTCCCTACCTTCTTGTCCGTAGAGGGACACATCCTGAACCACATCACAGAAAAGAAGTTGAAAAGTGGAGTATTTAGTTGCAACATGTGAGGGTTTGGGTGCTGTATAGCAGTAATATTGGGTAAAACTGGCAAAAAAGACATCCAGTTGTATAGCTATCAGTGACTAAGCCATTTTTACACATGATGAGTTTTATGTTACAGGATATTTTATTCATAGAATCATAAAATTATAGAATTACAGAATCATAGAATCGTTTTGGTTGTAAGAGACTCTCATGATCACCAAGTCCAACCGTTAACCCAACACTGTCACTAACCCATGTTCCTAAGAACCTCATCTACGTGTCTTTTAAACCCCTTGAGGGATGGTGACTCCACCACTGCCCTGGGCAGCCTGTTCCAATGAACAGGATATTGCAGATGAGGACACCATACAGCAGAACTTCCTTTCACACAGGTTTTGTTGTTTTGTTTTGTTTTGTTTTTTCCCTAACAGCTTCCTTTAGTTCTTTCTTTGCATCAGTTTTAAACCACTGCATCTTTGCCAGACCTGAATACAGTTCAAGACATATTCACCAACCCCCAGCTGCTTGGAGAGTCACAGCCCTTCTGAGGCCGAGGTTGTGCCAGTTTACCCCAACTAAAAAAGATTGTCTAAGGCCATTACAGAGGTGTGACTCTGGAACGAGTGAAGTTGGAAAAAAAACCTTGTGTTCTATGGGGTTGCTCTGATGCACAGCTCAGGTAGGTCAGCAGCAGACTCAGACCCACATCAACCTGGATTTACACAGGGCAATGGTAACTTTGGGTCTGGGTGGGGATGTACGTAGGTAGCCAACACCAGGAGCACCACATCGGTGTATGTTTAATAAAGTTCTGGCTTGGATGCAAAAGCACATTGACCACATCACGCCGTTGGAGAAAGAGAAAGGCGAGAAGAGAACAGAGTTTGCTATGCTGCCCTCCATCAGCATCAAACTGCTCTACCCACATCTGCTCGGAGATCTGTTCTGTGCTTATCACAGACAGGGAAATTAAAAACAACAAAATTAAAAATAAGGCCATAAAGACACCCAGAGATACGGCGTGGTGGTTGGTTTCTGCCCGGCTCATTAGCTGCTCTGTAAAACCCCTCGCTGCTTTGCCAGAGTCAGCAGGTCCCAGATTTACAGACGAGAATGTTAGAGCTCCTGTTTCAGGGCTTAATTTACTATTGAAATGGGTGAGAAATCAGGCGCCTAAACAAGAAGTTAGACACAGAAATGCCTCTGTGGAGTCAACCATGCAAGTCTGGCCAATAAATATCTGAAATGTCCCATCCCCTGTTGATAGCCTGCTGTCCTGTGGGCTCTCGGAACCTTCGGTAACGCTACTGTCTGTAACAGCAAGATCTGGGCATCAGGGCAAGGAACATGATCCATAAATCCACTTCTTAGCGAGATACAGAGAGATGACCTGGCTCCTCCTTATGATTTGTGGGTTTGTTATTATTTAACATACATTTTCAATCCTTTTGCAAAGTCCACATGGCAGAGCAAGATTTGCAATAAATTTTATCTAGCGAGAGAAAAGCCAGTGGGGGGGGACGGGACAGCTCGTTTTCTGTCCATAGCTGTGGGGTTTTCTGATGGTTTACATTTCGCTCGTGCTGCCTGCTCTGAAGTCAGGACGGTGGACAGAGGCCCTGTCTGGCTTGTCTGGATGTCAAAAAGTTGTAATAAGGTCACAATAGGGAGCATTTTTCCCTTGAATAAATATGAGTGAAGCAATGACCTCAGCTCACAGGAAGGACTGCGGCTGTATTAGCAGTGTTATCTTTTGGAGCAGATACAAAGCTGTGGTCTTCTCTAAGGTTATACGGAGTCTGTGTCCCTTTTCTTTGCTGAAGTCCTGTGCTCCAAATGTCCTGGTGAAATTCCAGCTCTGGTAGATACAGGGGACATAGAATCACAGAATCACAGAATCATTTTGTTTGGAAGAGACCCTCAAGGTCATTGAATCCAACTGTTAACCCAACACTGACTCATGTCCTAAGAACCTCATCTCTGTGTCTGTTTAGCCCCTCCAGGGATGGTGACTCCACCACTGCCCTGGGCAGCCTGTTCCAATGCCTGACAGCCCTTTCTGTGAAGAAATTATTCCTAATATCCCATCTAAACCTCCCCTGGCACAACTTGAGGCCATTTCCCCAAATAATTATAAACAGATCATCTAAAATAGCTGCAGCAAATAAAGATGCTCTCACCCTCAGCCTTTCCACCTTTCCTCCTTGCCATATATATTCCTAATCCATGCCAGTGCAATGCCAGCCCTCTTTTATCCTGCCCTAAGTGTGCAGGGATTAGCTCTTGCCCAAGCAGCATCTCTGCTTCATGAAAGATATTTAACCAGAGCTGTTTCACTCTTGCAGCTGTAGTTGTGTAAGCGCTTAGGTTTGAAATTGCTCCACTAACCACAAGTGATTAATCCTGGATTTATCCTGTTGTCCTCGCTGAGGCTACACTGAAACCAGAGAACCCAGGGGCACTTCAGAGAGCAGGAACGGGCTCAAGACTTGCTCTGTAGTACTGATGTGAGACCCTTGAGCATCCCTGTTTCTCTCCCACATTTTTGTCTCCATGGACAGGGTGCATGGACCAGACAGGAACCTGGGCAGATGGGGGACCAGGAGCCCGCTTCACCTTTTTAACTTGGTCTGTGCACAAGAAATGTGTTACATCTCCTCTCAGTACCCAGCTTCTCAAACAACTTCAAAACCCAAGTCTTGAAAGACTCGGGTTTCAAGCTTGAAATTTCCTTAAGCCACTTGGGTTCCCCCATCACCCTCCAGCTGCATTCCTGAGATTTGATTATTCTCCGCTCTCTTTCATTTTGTACAGTGTGTGTTTTGCCAGAGGGCAAAGCAATGGTAGCTTATCACCAGATGATGTTACTTTTCAACTTTCTCTGCTCAGGCCCTAGGAAAGCGCTCCCCTCCCATGGCCAGCGGTGACCTCCCTTGTCCCATACGGGATACGGCTGCCAATCCACCACCAGGACACAAACACACCAGATGTTGCTGCAATCAGGACATTCTGTTCCCAAACCCCTTTTTATTGCTATTATGATTGTATTAGAAACTACTGAAATTTATGGATTAGAATCTGACAGATCAGCCCACTCCCAGACTTTAGCCTTCTCTCCTCTAGTGATCAGGGGTTTTTTGGTGTTTTTTGGGGGGTTTTTTGGGTTTTTTTTTGGTTAAAAGATCAGGACTACTCTTGCAGAGGAGGGGAAAACAAAATAACTAATGAGCAAACCATTTGCCAGCTTGTAGGGCGACAAGTCTGAAAATGTTTCCCTTAGGGTCAACAGCAAAAGTCCGACAAACTCCAATGGAGAAGACTGTCTCTGAAGGAAGAGAGGTTCCTGCAAATTAAACCAAACCAAATGGACTTTTCATATTATCTTTACTCTCTTGAATTTATATGGCACCCTATTAAGTCTGTGTCCCAACCCACTGCTTTTCAGGGATGCCCATCCCTGTTCTAGCTCCACTTTTGATGCATCCAGGTGATCTACTTGCCAGACCTGGAGGTGCATTTCTTCACGCTCTCAGCACCACCTCTGTGACTTTCTCCTCTACCCCCTAAAATGAGTTTGCAACCAGTGCGTTATCTCATGTACCTTCTAGGAAGGAATCCTCACTTTTGAATCTGAAGGTAAGGTTTCAATCAATGTGACAATATCACTGTTTACTTAATAAGGAGCCAGATTTTCTATATGAGCATGTGTGGCCTTTGTAGTACCATAAACTGGTATTTTGCAGCTGCAGATCACTTGGGGTAATGAAGCTTTTCTCTTTTCCCTTTTTATTGCACCGATCAGCATCCCATGGGGAGGGAATGGAGAGCGGAAGAGCAGCACTAATGGATCATTGGGGATCACTCAGATTTGGTCTAAACCCCTGGTTTACTGGTGGAAAGTCTTGGAGGACACTCTCCTGCTGCATGTTGGCGTTTCAAAAAAATAAAAATAAAAATAAAAATAAAAATAAGCAAAACTCCATGGAGTTCGGAGTAGTTTTGAAAGACATTTTAGGTAATGACAGAGGCAGGACAGGGGATCTCCAAATGTCCTTTATCCCTCTGGGAAAAATATTTGTAAAGAGACACTCTGGACCAAGGTTTGCATTTTGTTGGTGATGGATTCCAGCCCAGAGACCAAGTCTCTTTCCCCAACACTACTCCTTTGAGTTCCATAGCCCTGCTCTTTGTTGCAGTCGTTTAGTCAAGCCAGGTATTCCAGCAAAAACCGCTCATCAGAAATGCAACATAAAGTGGAAGTGACCCCTGACACCAGCTTAAAATTAGACTCGATGAGCCTACAACCAGGAAACTGTTCCCCCAGCCCCCTTTAAAATGTAACAAATGAAAAACATTTGGTTGCTATTACCGGTGATTATGATAAGCTATGTTAAAATATGAAGTGGGGGAATTTATCTTTATTTCCTGGGATAGCATTGGTGAAAAATATGCTGCTCCATCTTGATTTTCAATCACTCGAATGAACTCTGTCGTGCATTTATCTTTATTTGGCTTGATGTGTGTAACTGATCCGGGGAGGGAGAAAGGGCAGGGAGAGGGAGGGCAGGTTTGGCAATTTAATCTGATGCAGATAAGTTTATTAGCTGCCCTCAGATCTGTTCCTGACCGAACACAACGGACAAGGCTGCATGTCGGATATCTCATCATGCTCCTTTGGGGGGAAGGCACAGCCTCTGTCGCAGCGTAACCTTCAGCAAATGGTTTACATCAGTTTTCATTACACTTAAGACCGCTCTCTAATTGTGTTCTGCCGGAGCCCGGGGGCTGGGTGGGTCCTTCTGTCCATCGGGACTGAAGCGTGAAAGCAAAGACTTGGACAAGAAACGAGGTCAAATCTACCATCCCTCCTTGCCTCCTCCTTTCCCGTGGGTGAAGATTCGAATCTGTTAGATTTCTTGCACCTAAAGCAGGGTTAGGAGACTTTAGATTTTGACAATTTTTTTTTTAAGGGCAAAATTTTCGGATTTTTTTGTAGCACGAGCTGGTTGCTGAGTTCCAGTGCCACTGCTTGATGTTGGACCAGGAACCTACTCAAAACCTGGCAGAGGTTCATCCATGGAAAATACCAAACAGCTTTCTAGGAATAACACTAAAGCAGAGCTAGCAAGTTCACACTGCTAGGCTCCCCATGAAATCAGCAGCTTTCCTATTGACTTCTATGGGAATGGACTGCAAAGAGTTAATTTTATATATATATGCATATAGATATATTTTTCTGATTCAGAATTGCTCTTTTTAAGCATTCAGGGGTGAGCATTTTTCAGCTGGTGTAAACTGTGGAAAGTTGTGCTGTAATCCTGAGGGCTATATTGGATTTCTACAACTAAGAACCTGACTGAAGAGCTTTGGGGATTTTGCGGCTGAAAAACCCAGAACCATCAGAAGAATATTACGTCTCTGAACAATTAGCACTCATTGGGCTGTCCTGAAAGACATCTCTTTCTAGTAACTCTTGTTGTCCGTGTTGTAAAGTGCTGAGCTGAAATAAGGATGTTTCTCCTGGAGCAAAACACAACCAAGTAAAAGAACAGATCGGTTGAGCACTTTTCTCCCCACTTCTGTTTCAGACACTTAACTGAAATGATTTACAAATTGTAAATCAGCCAGACAGTGCCCTGACTTCACGTGAGTATATCCTGCTGGTCACGCTGCTCATGAAATCCACTCAATTTTCTTTTGTGTTTTTTTTCCTTTAAAAGAAAAAATAAAAAGAAAAAAAAAAAGGAAAAAAAAGAAGAAACACAAACCTCTCACGCAGTACAGCTCAATTTAACAGATGTTTGCTCATTTACGACAAAGTCCTGGTTACAAGATGGAGTGACCCGTCTGGTTCTTGAACAAAAGCAGCTATATTACCTCAATGCAAAACCCTGCGCAGTCTTGGGAAGAGGAAACATTAGAAATAACAACAGGTGAGACCTGACAGAGAAGACGTAATGGCTCGTTTTGCAGAATGTGTCCAAAACCATTTATTGCCCGTCTCTCTTTGCAGAGAGGAAACTTCAGGAATGATTTCTCTCACTTGTTCCCTTGGTCGGATTTTTACAGGCGATGTTTGTATTTCTGCCGTTGGATGTTTGCCCTGTTTGTGACAGTGCTATGCAGGAGCTTTTCTTCTCCTGGGTGTGCTTTATGCCATGTCTTTGTAGATCCCTGCTCCCATGCAAAGAGAAAGGAATAGCAGGATGACTTCAACGGACAGACCTGGAAGGAAGTCGTCTCCATTAAAGGAGGAGGCACTGGTGCAGGAGGAGATGAATCTGAAGTCACCCCAAGGCTGAGCACCTAAACTGCACATCCTCTGGGGACAGAATTCTTAGCAGGGCCTGTTGTGATAGGCCAAGAGGTAACAGCTTTAAACTAAAGGAGGGGAGATTTAAACTAGGTATAAGGAAGAAATGTTTTACAGTGAGGGTGGTGAGAGCCTGGCCCGGGTTGGCCAGAGAGGTAGTGGATGAACCATCCCTGGAGACATCCCAGGCCAGGCTGGACGGGGCTCTGAGCAACCTGAGCTGGTGAAGATGTCCCTGTCATGGCAGGGGTGGCACTGGATGAGCTGGGAAGGTCCTTTCCAACCGAAACTTTTCCATGATTCTACAATTCTGTGATGCTAGTGTAGGAAGATCAACAGACCTCCCTGTATCTCCCTGCAGCCGGAGATACTGGGCTCTGAATCACAATTTCCCTTTAACCTACATCACCTGCAAAGGGGTCAAAACTCAACTATTAAATACAACATCAGCTGCTTTCCGTGAGGTGGTGCACGTGAAGTAGAGATGCTTTCACCCCCCACCGCGCTGATAGAGGAATGTTGATGTCAATGAATGTTCCCTCAGCAAGGACAAATGCTCCTGAGCAGATTAGGGGTGAGAGGTTGGGAAAGCAGCTGCCCGTTCAGTATCAAGAGCGCTGCTCTGGTTAGTGTTAAATGTCCACCTTGCATGGAAAGCGCCTGCAAGCAGCCGGGATCCTCCAGGGAGGGATTTAGCAAGTTACGGTTTCCAGGCAGAGCCCAGAAACTCTCTGGAGTGTGAATACCCAGGGAGAAGAAGCAGAGGCTGGGGGGGATAAGGGAGATCATTAGTGCACAGCAATCCTGCAGTGGCCTCTCCGGTTAAGTTATTATCATCTTTTGCAGTAGTAAACCCACAGGGATTAACCTGCAATGTCTGTGCTTTTGCTATTGTTTAGCTTTCTCCCTGCCTACATTTGCAGATACATGTGTGCACATTCGCCCACCTCCTCTAAAAATGAATAAAACCCATCAAACTTAGAGCACGGAGTTTCTCCCATTCTCTTTAAGTTGTTGCTAGATTCAGTGCCTTGGCTGCAGTCTCCAGAGATTTATATCTTGAAGCCTGGTCTCCCAGCCCAGCTCTCCATGATCATTTCATTGCAATATTTTATGTTTAAGTTGTAGTTTTGGGGTTGGTTTTGTTGTTCGTTTTTTGGGCTTTTTTTCCTTATTTATCAGAGTGGTTTTAAAAGGTTGTATGTGTCCCAAGTGCTTGCAGCACAAATAACATCCAGGAGACATAACCACATGGATATGAACCATGCACACAGAGATCTCGATTGGGATGTCACGAGTTTCGAGGGCATCACCTCTGCACACACCTATTTGGCACTTGCTTTGCAGCCCAGCAGCCAGAGCTGAAACGCTGGTGCAGGTAGGACAATGGCAAGATGTTTCTCCTCTCCATGACCAAACTTCTGGAGCTGTAGGGCTGGGAAAATCCATTTCTGCACCCACCAGCCATGCTTGGGACCTCGCTTCAGGGTGGGCAAGACTTGTTGGCCCCATCTCGCAGGACGTGGGAGACAAAGGGAAGGAAATCTCCCAGTGCTTCACCTTGGTGGGGTCCATCCACCACAATGTTGCCATGCGCGGTGGAGAAGAGACAACCTGAGGGGTCCAGCCGCTCACCCACCATCTGGCTGGATTTCAGGAGCCCACGATGATGTCAAGTAATGCAATTTTTGCAAAACAAGACGACTGGAGGTCTTGTGCCGAGCTGAGGAGCTGAGGTGTTTATTTAAAATAAAGGAATTGATGCTTTGGCATATCCCACTGCAGGTCTGCAACCTGCCCTGACCACAGCTCTCCTGACCCTCCTGGAGATAAACTAGGCTCTCACCCAGCCTAGCCCCACTGAAGAACTTCACAGACGTGGGCTGGGTTGCACATTTTGGGTCCAATTCTTGCTTCCACTCAAGCTCACTAAGTTTTCAGTGTAAATAAGGATTCCAAATCCCTTATTCCACTCTGCACTTTTTCTGCATGAAAGTTCATTACCAGAGCCAGTGAACAACGTCTTTGTGTCCTCTATCGGTTTCAGTGGAGGTTGCAAAGCCATCAGAAGTGTCACGAGATGCAACAACTGGAAGCAGAAACCAGATAAATTCAGAAGGGTGATAAGGCACGTTTCTCTTTCCACAGGAAGCAAAAGGAACACTTTGGGTGGCTTATCTAAAGATGTGCAGAATCCTTCATCATGTGAAGCTCTTAAATCAAGATCAAATGCCTTTCTAAAAATAGATGTTAGCCGGCAAACTAGTTGTAGGCTTAGTGCAGGAATTGCTGGTTAAATGCTTCTGTCTGTATTAGCAGGGCAACAGATTAGACTGCTGTAGGCATCTGATTTTTAAATATTTAGGTGTAGCCAGGGGAAAAGTTCAAGCCAATATGTAAATATGAATTACAAAAGGACTAAATCCCTTTCTTGTGGTATCTCAGGTCATGATCTTTTGGTAGAAATCACAAAATTCCCTGTTGTTTAGGGGTTTTATTTAGGGGGAACTTGAGGATGAGGAAGAAAATTTTTTTGCATGTGTCGACACTTTCCTTTCTCCAAATAATTGTTCTTTGTCTTTCTTGGAGTACAATGAATTCCAGAGCCAGGACCTGTAACCAGGCTGCCAATTCAGGGCGTACATCGAAGGCCATTGTCCTGCTGGTTTCTCTGAGGGAGAAGGATGGACACGGGCACCTCATCCAAGAGACAGCGGTACACAAGAACTACACAGAGCCACAGATGAGTCTTCCTCCCTAAGCCAGGGGGTGAATGTCATGCAAAGCTCTGGCTTCAGCCCAGAAACTGCTGCAGGGAAAGGATGAATTGGCTAGAGGGGACTTTGGTTTCTTCATACTAACAGACAAGACATTTTCTAAGCATTGAAACAGCTATGCTCTTCTTCCCTTCAGCAATTAGCTGTTTGATGGCTCTGCTCAGTGTTTTGCAGGGCAGGCAGAGGATGGAGCCTGCTTTTGAGAGCCCTCTTAAAACAAGGATGTTTGATTAAGGGACTAGAAGAGATGTTATGTAGAAATGGAGTTGGCACGAAAATTGTCCATGGTAACTAAAGCAGGACACCTTCGTTTTCCTACCCATAGACTTGAGGTTTTGGAGAGTTAATTAGTTTTGGATTATGGTCTCCCATGGCCCATCCACTTATCTCTGAGACTTGGAGGTGTCCACAGTGGTTAGTCACCCAAATTCACGCTCCTCTGCTTAAAAGAGCCACAAACAGCACAGCCAAACCCTCACCCAGCAATCTCAGCCTCACTTGAAGGGCAGGAGAAGACCAAGCTAAGTGAGCTCTTGATGACTTTTCGAGCTTTTATCTGAATGACTTGCTTTGGCTTCATGTGAAGTTGACGGAGGTTCCCAGCTCTCCTGAAGGACAAGCATTTGCCTCCTGTGTTTATGCCATTTATAATTGGGATAGGCTCTGATATTGAAGTATTGAAGTAAAATTGCACCATGAAGCAGCAGGGCAACATTTAAGCCAGGATGGAAAACAGAACATGCTCTGACCGTGGCGTAACCTTTATTTTCTAAATAAAACAAATTAATTTAACACCCCCCTTCACCAGAAAATCCTCCAAAATGTTGTCATGACTTGAGGTAGACCTGATCCTTCAGATGGCTCCTATCTTAGCAGCACCAAGCTGCAGTAGCAGGCAGACACAATGACAGCTTGCGTGATGCTACCAGGAGCAGGGTTGGGTACCCAAGCCCTCTCCAAAGGGACAGGGATGTGTTTGAGTGGTCAGTGATCCCAAGAAGCTCTGAGCAGCCAGGAAACAGTGGAGGCCGATTCACTTCTCCTTGGGTCACTGCGCAGGGGGATGAATAGAAAATATTGTTTGCCCGCTGCTTTGGTGTTGCTCTCAAACATGGCTCAAACAGGGGGAAGGGGAGAAAAGGAGGGAGAGGCAGACAAGCGTGAGATTTTCAGATCTAAGGTTTCTACACTTTCTCCCTGGAGGCTTTTGTGGGTTGTGTGACTGGTGGGTTGCTTTAGGAAAAATAGGGCTACAAAGACAATGAGGGGTCTGGAGCATCTTAGGAGGAAAGGCTGAGAGAACTGAGTCTGTTCAGCTGGAGAAGAGAAGCTGAGAGGGGATCTGATCAATGGGATCAATATCTCAGGGTGGGTGTCAGAGGATGGACCAGACTCTGTTCAGTGGTGCCCAATGACAGGATGAGGAGCAACGGGCACAGACTGAGACACAGGAGGTTCCATCTGAATTTGAGGAGAAATTTCTTTCCTTTGAGGTGCCAGAGCCCTGGACCAGGCTGCCCAGAGAGGTTGTGGAGTCTCCTTCTCTGCAGACATTCAAACCCACCTGGACACCTTCCTGTGTGATCTGCTCTGCTAACCCTGTGTTAGCAGCTGGGTTGGACTGGGTGGTCTCCAGAAGTCCCTTCCAACCAGTCTGTGATTCTGTGAAAAGGGAAAAGAGAGGGAACTGAGGGGGCTGAGCCTTGCAAATTCTTCACGGAAAGGGTTGTCAGGCATTAGAACAGGCTGCCCAGGGCAGTGATGGAGTCACCATCCCTGGAGGCATTTAAAAGACATTTAGACAAGGTTCTTAGGGGCATGGTTTAGTGCTAGGGTTAGGTTAGGTTATGGTTGGACTCGATGATGCTAAGAGGCTCTTGCAACTGGAATGATTCTGTGATTCTAAGTCTCTGCTTTGTGATGCAGATGGGATGAGAGGCTCCACGTTACTTGGTCCCTTCCGGAGCAGCTCCTCCATGAGCAGGACCCTTACAGATGGATGCCTACACCTGGGGTTCTCTGATACCAACACAAAGCAAGGGGCAGGTCCGGAGTCCACATGAGCAGGTAAGAGGGATGCAAAGGGCAGATGAGAAACAGAAACACCAAGAGAGACCTATGTGTGGCAAACTGGGGGTAGGTCCAGATTTCCTGTGTTTTCCACCCATACCCTGAAAGTACCACCAACATTTTAAAGCACTTAGAGGACAGTAATGACCCACCTTCATGAAAATGAGGATTTGCACAGGAAAGCTCAGTCCCTCCACAAGGGACCTCAGTTGGGGCTCAAATGTGCCCCCAACAGACAAATTTCCCCAACACAACTTGGCCAGCCCTAAAAATCTGTGTTGTGAAAGACAACAAGAAGCCACCACTGGCAGCAGAAAACTGATTTATTTTCAGGTTCACAAACCAACGATGTACGTCACACTGATATAACCACTCAGCAAGGAGGGCTTAGCTGGATGACTACCCCATGAGGGTAATTAACACATTACAGCCCTGACCCTGGGACTGCCTTAGAAACTTACTCAACTGCAGTTAATTCTTTACCAGGTCCAGTCATTAATGCTGTTATTTGTCTTTCCTGGAGTGTGCGATCTGAACTGACTGACCTTGCATGGGATACAGGGATTTTAATAGGAAAATCTGCTTAATATTAGCATGTTTTTCAAGCCCTGCACAGGCCTTGACAAGATTAGTTGTAACAGATGACACACAGCTATTTGAAAAGAAGATGAATGTTTTTCTGGCTGTGCAAAGCAGAGGAGAAATATTCAATTTAGGCTGATAGAGGGAACAGAAGAAAATAAAAGGATGCTTGGAAAAAGCAAACCGGAAAGTTAACTGCCATAATTTCATTTAGCCACTTTTGCCACTGGTGTGAAAGTCCTAATCCTGGTGGCAGTGGAGACATGTGGAAATCTGGATTTGACTAATGAGCCAGATCTTCCCTTTGCACGAGAAAGGTGAACTTTCCTCTGGTGTTTGGGAGTCCATAGTACCTGGGCTGCAAACCAGCTCTTGCTAAAGACGTTACACAGCAACTTCCATGAGAAAAAGCAAGACATTTTAAACGAAAATTGTAAATCAAAGCACTAAAAATAAAGGTGCACTTGTGCAGAAGTTATTCAGGTGAGACGGACACCCCACCACCCCTGAAACGCGTTGTGGAACATCATGCAGAAATATCCAAGTGTCAGCGTTATCTTGGCACTATTTGTGCCAGACCTGGGTCAGACACTGGCACGTAATGCTCCTCATCTCTCAGGCTTTTCATCGCTCAATGTGGACCTGAGCTCTCTGAAAACATGGCCCAAGCAAGCCCTGACTCGCAAAAGAAAAGAAAGTCTCGTGCCTAAACGAGAATTAACAGTACCTTGAAAACACAATGCTTTCTGCACAGTTTGCAATTTGCCTAAATAGCAGCAGCAGCTGGCTAGGTACATAGCAGTTGTGAACTGTAGACACCAGCCGAGAATCTGACCCTGCAAATTTAAATAAAAAAAGATAGAAAAAAAAAGACATTGGCAAAGCCACTTAATGTTCACAAGTTGAGGGACGGGTTTTGTGAAAGCTTCACACCAAGAAACCAGCCTGAGGCACAGGAAATGTCAAGTCGAGTTGCTGAAGTGTGGCAAAGTCACAAGCAACTTAAAAGGGGTTTGTAATAGAAAAGCAGAACAAACTACATGCTGTGTGCTATGCTCCATTGCCAAGGAGCAGTCTGAGAGACCTCTAAATTTGGGTTCAAGTGCTGCAGGGCTACGGGGAGCTGTAACATAAAGAAGGGCAGCAGTCTGGCTCCTCATCTTGTAGCATTGCTTGTGTGATAGATGGAGCAGTGCTAAGAGGGAAAAGATGATGGATTTTCCCAGCCTACCCAGTAAATCCTCCCTTGCACTCACCAGCATCTTTTCAGAGACGTGCAAATTCCTCGAGGCCCCAAAGTTGGGCTAGCACTCCTGCGAGGGAAGGATCCATCTGATTTCCTTGCATGGTCCCTATCTCCACACACCTTCCTTCCAGATGAGATTTAAAACCAGAAACACAAAATTCTGTGAAGCTGCCAGCTTGTTCAGACACCTGGAGTGCAAGGTCCACAAGGAGAACTTGAGGGAGCTGGGTGTGTTTAAGGGGGGGATCTAAAAGCAGCCTCCAGCTAGTTATAGTTATAGGAATAGTTATAAATATCATATTAATAGAATCATAGAATAGTTTGGGTTGGAAGGGACCTTCAAAGCTTATCTAGTCCAACTCCCTGCCATGAGCAGGGACATCTTCACCAGATCAGATTGCTCAGAGCCCCGTCCAGCCTGGCCTGAATTGTGGGTAAACCCAAGCCATCATCTATAGTAGCAAATACAACAGACCTTCAGCAGACCTTATTTCTCCATATTTTCTCTGCTGTTTGTTTCTCCGACTGATGTGCTAAGTACTTTCACTGCTAATTACCAGAATCTTGTCCCACAGAGGTAAATTGCCACTGATTAATAGTAAAGTTACTGCAATCATCTGAGCGTGCATCTGGCCAAGAGAGAAGGCAGGTACTGCTGTATCCTTGAGAACCAAAGGCAAAGAGGTCCTGGTCTGGCAGGGTATTTTCACAGAATCACAGAATGACTGGGGTTGGAAGGGACCTCAGGAGGCCATCTAGTCCAACCAACCTGCTAAAGCAGGTTCACCAGAGCAGATCACACAGGAATGTGCCCAGGTGGGTTTGAATATCTCCAGAGACATTCCTCAGGTGGAGGACATCTAGGATCCGTATGGTAACCTATCAGCATCCAGATTCAGGAGGACCCAAGTGATGAAAAGTCTTCCTAAGCCCTCTGGGCTGGTGGTAAAGAAGAGGTGAGATGGTCTGAGAAGTCCCCTGTCCCAGTCCCCAGTGGCGGTACATCAGGACAGTGCTTTTATATGATTTTCACCCTACGGAAGCATGACCACAAGTCAGAGACCGGCCAAAAACGCCTCTGGTTGGGCATTAACAATCTGGGACTAGCACAGGATGATTAATAAGACTTCACCAGCAGAACGTGGTGAAAGGATGGACTGTGAAGCCCTGAGTTACCACATTATAGAGCCACAGAGGTACCACGTGCCATTTCTCCTCCTGGATGACTCCTGCGCATCATCCCAGGTGTAGATCTGACCACAGGTTGAAAACGGTGCTTTGCAAATGTCTGCCACGGGACCTCGTGCGGCAACAGCAGATAAAAGAGCTGGATTTCTTTTTGTTATTACCCCCGCAAGCCAGCCACAATAAATTATTCCAGTGGAGTGATTTGGTTTTCATGTAGCTTCCCTGCAGCTGTTCGTCTCGGCTGATGGGCCCAACCCCTTCTGTGATGTTTTGTCAGATTTCCACCCAGATGGCAAACCTCTTCTCTTAGGAAACCTGCAAAAACAACAAAAAAAATGAGGTCGCCTTTTATTCTCCACTTCTTTTGTGCTTCTTAATGTGCAAAAAGGCCATGCCGGGGGCAAAAACCTGTTGCAAAACCTCTGCTGGGCAGAAGGAAAAAAAAAAAAAAAAGAGATGGACATCACAGACTGAATAGAAGTGGAATAATATTCGAAAATTTCCTGAAAATGTTACCAACCTCTTTCCAATTCAAGCCTGGCATTCATATCTGTGACATGCAAAAGTGACAGGCAGGGCAATTTTGAATACTAAACTGAGGCACAAAAGAATTACTGTAAATAATTACCCAACCCACCCCACCATGGAAAGCCAGGTCAAACACCTAACCTTTCCCTTTTCTCCCTCTCAGCTGCTTGTTATATTCCATTGCAATCCTGCCAATCATGCAGAAATGGTGAATCATGAAGCAGCAGGCACATAAATTCTGAAACTGGCTTAGAAATCAGGAGAATTAATGTACTCTGGATTCTTTTCCATTGACTCCTCGGTTTGGGCACAATTAGGCAGTCTCAGGACATATATTCTAGCTTTTTCTACACTCATGAGGGTTTAAATAAACTTGTTTGTTTGTTTTTGTTTTTACACAAGGGAGTGAGAAATTAAAGCCCAAGTATTCAGCTCCTGGAAATGGGGCTTTAAGAAAAACAATAAACATCATGACCCACACAACAAAGTCATGAGTTTTGGCAACTGTCTGGACTTCGTGTTTCAAAAGATGTTTTTTTGCTCTCATTAACTTGCGTTTTCTAGTGGGACCTCGTTGGAGGGGAAAGAGGGGAAGGCAAGCTAAATATGAGGGTACTTCCCCTATCATAAGCATCCCCTTGGTGGGTCCCCAGACAGAGTATTTGTTAGTGGCTCCTTCTTCTGCATTGGTTCGGGGGGTTGGAGGTCTCTGGATTAGAGTTGTTTGGAAGATGGTGGATCAGTTGTTGTAGCTCACGTCCCTACTCAGATGTGATAATGGATTGCAGCACCCAAGTTGCTCTTATTCCTCCAGATCTCTTGATACTTTGCATTTTCTGTGGCAGGATGTCATCCCCCGTTTGGAAGAAGAATGGATACCACTGGGCTCTGGCCTGAATTGCGTCATCTGGGTTAAATAAAGCAATACTCAAAAAAAAAAAAGAACAGGTCATGTTCCCATGATAGAGCACAGTGAGATTTACATCAGATGACGAGATGGCTCTGCAACACCAAAGGCCCAGAGACACTCAATATTAACTCGCCTTCACTTCCATGAGTGTGTTTGGCTTCAGTGGAAATCAAGGGCTGAAATACCTTCCTGGAGGTGAGCCAAAAATGGCTATTTTATCACGATCCCCTCTTGCCTGTCCCTGTAGAACTATAGGATTGCCGGTGGGGAGGGGGAAGCAGTGGAGGGGGAGACAACACATTTTCTTGTCACTGATGAAAAAGCAAATTATTTTAACTGGGCATGTAGAAAAAGAAAACTCTTTTCTCCCTGAGGTAACAATAAAAAGCTCTCAGGCATTTCCTCATTGATGCTACAGCATCAAGCAAGCATCAGTGGGGCTCCACGGGTTCATAACCCTACAGCATTTGGCGTCATGCAGGTTCTGTGGATCTCTTCCAGGTTTTTGCTACCACAAAGAGTCAGATCCCCGACCCAGCTGCAAGGATGGTGATTAAGGAAACTATTTCCTAGAAGAGAATATATATTTTACACCTTTCTTGCTATAACTTAGCAGATCGACTAATTCCCCCATACGGTTCTTGCGCATTGCTCTTCATACATGCCTTTTACCAGCTGGTACATGAGTAGCTGATCAATGTACATTCTCGTTACTTGAACTAATGTTTCTTTATGCAATGAGGGTCCCTAATACATTGCATGTGGTTTCCATTTGGGGCTTTTTGGGATATTTTCCAGGAAGTTTCAGGTCATTACCTCAAACCTTCCTCAGCTGAAAAAGGATTGAGGTAATAACCCACAATATCCTGGAGGAGAGGGGGGGATAAAAAAAAAAAAAAAAAAGAAAGAAAAAGAGAGAAAGAAAAATGTCTGTAATGCATTGAAGACAAGAGAATGAAAATTGCATGCAGGATAGGTAGAAGGAATGTGGCCTTTGGTGCCTCAGCAAAGGTGTCATAAAATGTGCTGTGCTGAAGCAATATGTCAAAATGCAAGATCTTGGGCAGGGAAAGCAAACTGTACAAACCCGAAACTGCTGGGATCACCGCAAAGTGGTAGGCCTGACCCCCAGCCCCTGATCGACTTTCACATTGCAGAGATGAACGTTAATTACTTAAGAGGTTTAATTAGAATAATCGCTGGCTTCTTAGGATGAAGGAGAGACAGAAAGCGCTGTGTGCTAAGAAACCCCTTTAAAAGCTTCTGGCATGATGGGGGTGTCTAAAAAAATCATAAGGAATCAGTATCAAAGGAAAATAAGTTTTAAATGTAACTTATCTGACTTTTTTCTCTTTCTCAGCCAACACTGTACTTCACTCTGCTATTCACTCGTTTTTCCTCTCCCCATCTAAAAATTGCCTTGGCTACAGAAATAATCATTTAAGTCCACTCTGTGTTTTCTGGTTGGGAGCCAGCTATCTACCAATCAAGCTAACTGACCCAGGGCTTCAGCCAAAACTGTTCAGCACCTACAGCCCTTTTCAAGGAGGGGAAAGGACAGACTTGCAGGCCCTCAGGAGCGAGCAGGTTGTATTTATAGCCCCCAAACAGGAAGATTACTCTAAAAACGGGCTTTTCCAAAGTAATGAGCGCTGTCTGCTCCTCCTACCTTCTCTTGAAGTTGGGTTGCTCAATGGTTTTAATGACCAGCCAATGTCTCAGGTGCCCTGGGTATTTTGTAAAGCTTTAACTCCAAAAAGTATCTGCAAAACATTTCCAGGTGAGACCCAATTGAAATGACAGACAACGAAGCCTCCCAAAATGGAAAACTTTTGGTGGAACTCTAGGTAGAAAAGACCATATCACAGCAGCTTTGAAATGACTTAAACTACTGACTTCACCAAATGATGGAGGAAGCTGTTCCCATCTGTTGCCTTTATTTTCTTGTTGGTAGCTTGATGCAGTGAAAATGGCTTCCTTTATTTCAAAGAACAAGGTCAGCTGACTGGATGTTGAGGAACATGACAAGAGTTCTTAAGTCTCCCTCAGTCCATCCCCAGTTGCTGCCTTCCAAGTGTTCACTGAAGCATTATAACAACATCATATCAACAGGCAGAGGTGGGGACTGAATTTTGCCCTGCAAGTCTCTGATTTGCAAAACTGCAAGGTGACTCCGGGTACCTGCATCAGAAGACTTTCTAGGCATATTATTTTCATAGAATCAAAAGACCCTCAAGATCACTGAGTCCAACCGTTAACCCAACACTGGCACTACCCCATGTCCCTGAGAACCTCATCTCCACGTCTGTCCAACCCCTCCAGGGATGGTGACTCCACCACTGCCCTGGGCAGCCTGTTCCAATACCTGACAACCTTTTCTGGGAAGAAACTTTTCTGAATATCCAATCTAAACCTCCCCTGGCACAACTTGAGGCCTTTTCCTCTCATCCTGTTAGTTGTTACTTGTGAGAAAGACCAACACCTTCCGTGTTACAACCGCCTTCCAGGTAGTTGTAGAGAGCAAGAAGGCCTCCTTTTCTCTCGGAAGCGAATAACCTGTATCAGGAGGAGGTCGCTCATTTCCTGCCTTCTCCTGCAATCAAATCAGTCAAAAATCAGTTTGAAACCCTTTGCCTTTGTTTGTGTAAAGCGAAATGTCACATACAGCCAAGCACTGTAATCTCCTCTGTGGTTCTGATGTGATGGGAAGCGATTCACTGAACTCCAAAGCACGAGGGATCTTCACACCACTAAACACTTGCAAAGATGCCTCTTCCTTCTCCACTCTTAGTCCGTGCTTCATCTTTACAGCTAATACATTTTCTTAATGTCCACAAATAATCGACATAGCGTTGCTGTGCATCAAGCGCCAACATCTTAGAGCTTTCTAAGGCCTGAGGTAAAAGGCAAAGTTTTGTATCCAGGGCAGCATGCATTTTCCTTTCACTTCTCATTCCTCCTGTATTTCAAGGTGCTGGTGTCATCACCCGCGAGCACTATCCAGCACAGCCGTCCGAAAAAATAAAGAGTGCACCCTAGGAAGTCATGAAATCAACACAAGATTCAGGAGGTGTTTCTGGGACGAGACACATCTTGCTTTTCCTTTGCCTTCTGTTTTCTACAGAGCACCAATCGACTACAGACTGTGATTTTGTACCTCTGGCATTTTTTACTGCTTGAACACCCATTCTGTTTGAGTGATGAGTGATTCCCACAACTAGTTACATTGACGACACCTCCAGAAGATACTCTTATTGACAGAAAATCTTTTAAATCACTCCTTGCTTCTCATGTAAGTCTCCTTTCCCCAGAAATCAAAGTCTGTGTTCTCTTTAAATGCCAAATGGAATTTCATGACATCTCTCCACTTGCTCATCTTGGGCTTCAGAAACACTGTAGAACAGCACTAAATTCACACCTAAAAAAATTCTGAAAACAGCTAAAATCATTTCCCAGGTTGGGTACTGTGCTTCGTAGATTCGAAAATAGAATATTTTGGGACTGCAGGATATCCTTTATTTTGGAACAAAAGGAAGTTTTTCTCTTGTGTGCGGCAAGCTTTTAGGGAAAAAAAAAAAANAAAAAAAAAAAAAAAAAAGAGAAGAAGCCTCTATCTTTGGTTCTGGACCCTTTTGGCAATCATAATCAAATACACACATTTTGGACTAATATCCAAAACCAGAAACGTGCCAAAAAGCCTGCAGACAGACCAGTTTTAGATTAATAAACAGTTTTAGTTCACAGTGTAACTCCAGGGAGGACTATTAGCTCATCTGACTTGTATATTGCAAGCTGTGCAATGTTACTCAGTTACCTGTTTATTCAGCCCAATAATTCGTGTTTGACTGCAGCTTGTGCTGAGTAAAGAAACCCGTCTGTTTTCAAAGACACAAGAGAGATCTTCCACTTCCTTTGGTGTCTTTTCCCAGCAATATCTGCACTTACTTCCATGTGTCCGTGTTTTATAATCTGAATTTGTCGTACATTGTCTATGAGACACCTGCTTTACTCCTCCATTGTATGAGAGCCCCTGACAACTTGTGTTCTCCTCTACAAGACACCTTACATGATTATCAAGTCATACTTCAATTTGCCTCTTGATGGCTGAGCTCTCACTATAAAATATTTCCTTTTTCTCCTGCTTTTTCAACACTGCAAACCTAATTTCTCTGGTAACTTCAATCATTTCTACAAGTCAGGCAATCTAGACCATGTGGGTCCTTTTTGGACAACAGATTCATCTCTAAATGGGATGAATTTTGTCTGCAGTGGGTGTCTATCTCTAGCTATGCAGGACAAAACATTTGTATGCTGTGTGACTAAAATCTGTTGGGATAAACCACCCTCCTGAGGCTTTCGGAAACACCCTCTAAGCCTGGGGGGAAAAAAAAATAGTGAAGAAAATTCTTTATAGTGAGACATTTAAACCATCGATCTGCTCAGCTATCTAACACTAACTCTGATGATGATCCTACAAATCTGGCATTCAAGAAAGAAAAACCTGCAAAGCTCAAACAAGTACTCACCCCATCCTTCGGGAAGATGACTTGCTCACCAGCATCATTCCAGTTTCTCAGGTAGAAAGGAACAAAGCTGGACAAGAGACAGTCAGCCTTTCTTTTCCCTTTGAGTCACGTTCTGTAATGTTTACTTCAAAAGCGATTGTCTGAATAATGTAAAACAAACAAACACACAAAAATCTCCTTTCTTCCAGTCCTTCACATGTCCTTTTTGTCTTCTGCACTATTATCTTCAGGCCCTGAACCCAGTATAACTGGAACTGCAAATCCCAGAAATGCCTCACTGTGGCCTAGTCAGGCCTTTCCTCATGAACAAGACGACTTTGAGATAAGGTCATGTTTGAGGACAAGTGAAAGCAAAAAGGTTTGACTTCACAAAAGGGGTGACTTCTTGACCATGAAGGCCTTTGTGAAGAGAAGCATTGGAGGGCCAGAGCTTCCCAATGAGCTTCTACAGGCGTTAGGGCTCAGGGCTATCCAGAGGTTTCGATGCATCAACAAGAATCTCCTGTTGACATCCAATAGCCTGAATGAAAGCAAGGGGGAGACATGGGGCTTCCAGACCCATCAACCCGAAAAACATGCCTGCTGCAGTAAATTCTGAGTACACAACTCTCAAGGAGTATCATTCTTCAATCTTTTCTTTGCCAGCTCAGACCTCTGTAAGGAGACTCCTGAAGCCAACTCAGGATCCCCCCATACTGAGAGAACTCATCCATCTGCCTTCACTCATCTTAAAATACTCTTAAACAATGTGTTTCCCTTAGTGGTCTGTGTAGCACAGTATTATTTCCTTCTTCATGTGTTTCTGCTCTTTCCCTGGCGTATTTCTTTATTTGTTTATTGAATTATCCTGTGAACTTGCTTCTGCTTATTTTCAGAGACCTCCAAATTATTCTTTCTATGCTAATCTTCACCTTCCTTTCAGGCCCCATATTGGCCTGTGCTGCCCTTTAATCCTACTGAGGCTTGACAACAATGAATATAAATTGCAAACTCTTCCAGCTATTTCTAGTTTTCTGCAGTAAAATTCTCCACGTATTCTAAGATCACAACCACGATCGATTCCTCTGGGCGATTTACGTTCCCTCTGAGTCAGCTGAGCAGAGGTCAAGAACATTTAGCACTGAGTCTTCCAACATTTCATTCCTCCCATGCCTTTCAAATCCAGCAGCATTGTGATTCTACTTTGTCTGAGATGCTCTGCCTTCGGATCTTTTATTTTGTTTTTGCCCACAGCTTCACCTACAACTTGGCCATTACCCAAGTGGCACCATGCACAAGTGCTTCTGCTTCTCCACACCCTTCCTAGCAATCAGCACCCTCTCTTGCCCTCTCCTGAGTTTCAACTGATTTAAGTCATTCAGCTTTCAGTCTCCTCTTATACTTCCTGTCATCTGAATGCCATTTTCTTTTATGACTACAGTCTCAAAGGACACTAGAAATAGGCCATAAACGACCATTTTTGGCACCTCGGTTGTTCCCTTGGTCCAAGTACTTGGCGAACAATAATTTAAGCTTCAGCATGAATGTCCTGTCCACTTATGTCAACTAGAGTTCGCTGCAACATGAGCTAGGTCTCCACTGCGGATATTTCAACCCTCTGTGCTATGACATGAGCTGGCAGAAGCTATCTGTATGGTTTAATATTTATACTGCTGCATTGGCCAGAAGTCCCCTTTAGGACCCACCCATGGGGATGTTTCGCAAACTTGGGCTGATGTGAACCCCGTTGAACTCAGTGACATCCAATCAAAGACACTAACAAGCACAATAACAGATCCAGGGTGGGATACACAGGTTTAGGTGCCTCTTCATCCAGTGGTCCCTAACTTTCACTTACACAAGAGCAAGAATATTTAGCAGATAGTGTCTCGTCCAACACAGTACTTTGTTTTTGAAGGTCATGTGTTTTAAGCTGTGATTCAGCCATGAATATTGCAATATCTGTTTAGGGGAAGAGCTGCTGAACCTGGTAGCCCAACAGGGGTGAGACTGCTGCAACTCCATGTTCCCATGTTCCCCACATCCAGCACATGCATACATATGCAGTACATATGTATGTATATACTAATATACACCCAAATGTGTCTGGCCACACAGAACAACTCAGATGGAAAAGACAGCACTCACACAAACAGAAATGGTGCCAGTGGCCTTATCTTCTCTGGATAAACAGGGTGAAAGCCCACTGGTGGAAATTATATACATATATATATATATGCATATATACCAGCCTTAGGCACTTAGTCTGCCCAGTAGCCTCCCTGACCTCCCATTTGGCTTGGGCACAGACACGTGTATGGTAGTTGACCCAAACCCACAGCCTTACCATCAGACCTGAGGGTCTTCTAAATGCCTGTCTTGGATCCCCAGTTCACTCCAGTAGCCAACTTGCAGATGCCCTGGTCTCTCCAGTATCTGCCCCAGCATTATGGCCACTCCAATAAATGGCTACCAAGCCTGTCCCCTGCTTCTCCACCTTTGTTCTTTCCCTTAAACCTTGTGTAAGACTCACGCAACCTCAAAGTGCTTTTTCCTTGGCATCTCATGAGTCCCGTACCCACAGGCAGAAACTTCCTCTAGTCTGCAAGGCAACCTTGCGTCTCGTTTCTCAGGGATTTCACATCAGAACCAAGAGTTTTACAGCAGGAGCATGGGTTGATTCTCCTCCTTTGATAATTCTGGGAGCAGCAAACAGAGTCAGGGTTGCTCTGATGGGGATCTTGATGTTCCTCCGTCCATAAAGGTTCATCTGCTCCTCCAAGCTTACGAAGACGAACTTTTAATTGCACATCCTAATAGAGATGAATGTGATAGGCATGTTGGTCACCGGTGGACCATGCAGAAGCCAATGGGGGTGGACGAACAGCAGGAAAAACTTACCTATGTGGGACAGCTGAACAGAACTAGGACTGCAGGGTTATCCTTGGAAGCAAAGCTCTGGGTACAGTTTGCAGCCAACAATCTCCTTGCCCTGCTGTCGGTGGTGCCAATCTCCACTGCATGTCGAATTCACACAGATGAAATTTCTGCACATAAACTAAGCCAGAGATCCTCATTGTTGATAAACCCCCCCAAAAAACAAAGCAACAAATCAAGGGAAAGAACTGCATGGAACATCTAAAATGCAGGATCATAGTCTTCTCTCTAAACTAAAATTTCCAGCCTTGGAAAAATCCAACAGAAACAGAAAAATTCCTCTAACCTTTGCAAAAATATGTTCCCTTTTGCCAGGAAAAGCCATTCCTTCATAACACTATTTGGATAATTTGCGTCTACATCTTGTTCATCTATCACCTCATAGGCTTCAGATTTTTTTGTGTTTTCATCACTGGTCTGTATATAAGAAAATGAGTGGGGCAAGAAAAAGGAGGCACGGATTTTGGCAGGAAGCTCTGCCTGGAATGAATATAAAACTTTGTTTTATTTAAGTGATCTGGTTATGTGTGTGTGAGAGAGAGAAAAGAGAGAGAGAGAAGGGGAACAAATAAAGATAGTTTTTAAAAAAGTAAGTGTGAAAGATATTCCCCAGAGAGGCAAATAAAGGACTTTTTTATTGCTAATAACACATGTTCTGGCATGAGTATTGCACGTTGTTAACCCACCTTGAAAGTGGTGTGTTCAGTTGTTGGGGGTTTTTTGTTTTGTTTTGGTTTGTTGTTTTGTTTGATTGTTTTTTTGTTGTTTTGTTTTCGCTTGGTTTGTTGGTTGGGTTTTTTTCTGTGTTTTTTGGGTTTTTTGTTGGTTTTGGGTTTTTGGTTGGTTGGTTGGTTGGGGTTTTTATTATATTTCTTCTGACTTTTGAATTGTTGCAGCAAGGGGGAAAAAGTAATTAAAAAAAGAACAAAATACCAAAAAACTAACACACAAAACAAAAACCCATCTCCCTTTCTGCTGTTTATTTGGAAACCCTGAAGGACAAGGGGGTGATTTCATTCCTTCCCCTTGTTATATTACTAAATCTCCCTGATGGACCAGAGTGGCTTTAAGCCGGAACGCGTGTGCATTTGGGCTGGACTAACAGGACGGATGGTTTCAGCAGCTGTCACCTTGGTGGTTGCCATTCGCTTGACCTGGGTGGATCTGATCGCAAAGAGCGAAGCAGAATGGAATTTTATGAGAGAGGGGATTAAAGTAGCAAAGGAAATAAAAACGAAAGGTCAAATGTATTCTGGCATTAACTACGCTCCCCACTCACGTCTACCAACAGTCTCACCTGCTGGACATGGAGTTAGCAGTGAATTTTAGGACGTAGGAACACGAGACAGAAGGGAACAGAAGGGAGTTGATCGTCACCCTCTCAGCTCAGCTCCCTATATTATACAGCATGAGACCAAAGGGGACATGGTGAAGTTTCTCTCCCGCTTTACACAACCAGGTTTTCTAAAGTGGAAGAGCACAGCGAAGAGCACAGGGGAAGCTGTGGGGCCTGATTTGCTGTTGAGACAGAGTGAACCAGAAGCAGTGACTATTTTCACTTTGATGGTCTTTGTTCTTGCATGATTGTGAGACAGTTCTAGTTAAGCGACACCTTTGTCAGCTAAGGGTTCTGCTGCACCTACCAGTGGACACATTTTTGTGGGCATCACCTTTCACCCTCCCATCAAATACCATCCCATTAAGGTACCAAGAGCTACAAGTAGGCAGAGGAAGATTTTAACCCAATCCACAAACAAATATTTCAGCCCTTGAGGTGAAGAAGGGACTTTATTTAACTGGGTTGTTCCTCACCCATTCATTTGCAAAGGGGTTTCTCACTAAGCCCCAACCTGATGGCTTATTCTGGGGCCTGAGTGATTACTTGTGGCATTTTGCCCACTGAAGCTGTTTGCAAATGACTTTCTGGAGAGGCAAAAGTCAGAGAGAAGGTCGTTCTTCTCCATTGCTCAGCAAGAAAAGCCAGACATGATCAATGGAGAACCTTTGCAGCATTTCGTCAGGCTGCTTGGGGCTCAGCAGCCCTGGTACGTGCAGCACAGCTACTGTCTTGCTATGCCTTAATTTTCTCCCTCCAGTCAAAGGCAGACAAAACACAGGGCTTCTCAAGCTGACAGACAGCCAAAGTGCTGCTTCTTCAACCGCTGGAAAAGTCTCTTATTAGACCAAAAGCCATAGGTTAGCCTTAGAAATAGTTGAACACTTCCAAAACCCTAATATGTACAGGCTCAATAGTTTGGTGTTTTGTGTTTGTTTTTTTTTTTAAGAGGTATGGCATAGTGATTTAATTTTTGACCCAGCTTTAGACCTGATCTGCCTCAAAGCTTCATTGTTTTGAGATCTAGAGATCATTGTTTTCTGCCCAACCAAAAGGAAAGAGCCTGTTGTGACGGGACGAGGGGTGATGGTTATAAACTAATGGAGGGGAGATTCAGGCCAGACATGAGGAAGAAATTGTTGGCCCTGAGGGTGGTGAGAGCCTGTCCCAGGTTGGGCAGAGAGGTGGTGGATGAACCATCCCTGGAGACATCCCAGGCCAGGCTGGACGGGGCTCTGAGCAACCTGAGCTGGTGAAGATGTCCCTGTCATGGCAGGGGGGGCACTGGATGAGCTTGGAAGGTCCCTTCAACCCAAACTATTCTATGATTTTACAAAATCACCATTTATTCGAGGATCACAGCATTGGAAAAATTGTAGAAACGGGCCACAGATCAGATTGTCAGCTGTCTAAGACAACGGCTGTCCATGTCTCAGGATTAGCTCCTCCATATCAAACTAAAGCCTGACCTTACCGCAGCAAACCAAGTTACCTTTCTTCTTCGTGAAGTGTCCATGTCGCTTTTCACCTGTCCCAGATGCAAAAGGAAGTTTGGTAACTCAAGCCATGTTTTAGGCCACAAATAGGTGCTGTGGTAGTGCAACACCTTCTCTCTTGCCATCACCCCTAAGGGAGCTCTTTTTCACTGTGATTTGCATCACTCACCACAGGGCTGCTTCTCTTTGCAGTCATGAGCTTTAAGTCATCACTGCCTGAATTAGAATTTTCCCTTTTGGCCCATAAATCTAAGCCAAAAATGTAACTTGTCCCTTTCTTAGGTTTTCACCTGCAGCTCCTCACTGTAATCCCATGGGAGAGGCAAGCACAATCCTCTTTTACGAGGGAGAAAACTGAGGCAGAAAAGGTAAAGAAAACTAAACGAACTCTTGGAAATGCTCTCAAGTAGCCAGCTCCTAATTTTTTTTTCATTACAGAGACGCCAAAACAAACGAAACCTTCTGGTTACTCAGTTCCTTTGAAGTTCAAGCCACGTCATTGTGGAGGCCTACGTCTTAAGCTGCCAGCTTTGAACATTTTTGCTTCATTGACACGTCCATGGCCAAACGGGGAGCTGTCAGAGCTAGCAGGAGTTCCTGACTCCCAACATGGTTGTTGTGGTTTAACCCGAGCTGGCAATACAACCAGGATAGCCTCTCACTCACCCCCTTCCCCACCCCTGAAATAGTGGAGAGAATCGAAAGGGAAGGAAGGAACTTGTATTGAGATAAACACAGTTTAATAAAATAACAAAATACTAATACGCTACTAATAAATATATTTATGAAATAGAAATAAAACATAAAATAAAAGGTAGTCAAGGGAATTCCTCATGAACTCTGTTCACACTAAACAGCCAGTCCCAGGAAGCAACACCTGGTCCCAAACAGCCGATCCCAAAGAGAGAAAAAAAAGAAAAAAGGCAGAAAGGCCCAGAGGCCTCTGCAAAATGGTAAAAAGCTGAACTAAATCTGCCGAACAGATGAAAAGAGTGAAGAAGGCAAAGAAGCGAGAGAGCGAGAGAGAGACCAGAAGATCCCAACTCCCCCTAAATATGAAGCATGACGTTAATGGGATGGAATACTCTCATTGATCAGTCTGGGTATCAGTCAAGCTCTGCCCCATCACGCCCCCCTTCCTCACTGCCTCACGTCTGTGGGCAGAGTGCTCGGAATGTCCTTGGCTCTCAGACCAGAGCAATTGAAAACATTAATTCTGTCCCGGGGTGTTATTTCTTGTTCTCAAACTAGGTCCAAATAATGACCGTGATAGCTATAAAAAGGAAAGGTTTCTAACTGCGTGAAGAAAATTAACTCATTTTCAGTCAAACCAGCACAATGGTGATGTGCATATTGGAGTAACCCACTTCTATTCTCCAGCCAAAGCAACACACGTCCACCTCCCTCCCAGCTGTCCACCCTCTGCAAGGCAACAAGAATCATTTGTAAATCTGAGCCTTGCATCTGGTTCAACCACCTGGCAGACACCCATCGGACTGGGGCACTGGCTCCCACACACACATTTATGGCTGGAAAGACAACTTTTCTAACCATCTCCAGCAAAGACATTGGTGAAAGAGAAAATGAATACAAAGCAGATGCTGATCATAACTGGATTCCCCCAGACAATATTATCTCATCTCACAGACAGTAGCTTTTATTTGTTGATGATGCTCTGGTGTTCTTCTCCTTTCCTTCCTTTTCCCAGTAGATCCATAACCATGTCTTGTCCCTGTTTTCTCTTCGATATAAGCCAGTTACCTGACTTCAAATACAAACCGCGTATTTCCATCCTCACCTCTCCTCTTTTCTGCCTCTTGCCTGTAATGATCCTCCAGCAGTTTGACTACTGTATTTTCTAATTTCCTTACACCACTGTGGCAACAATGACAATCTTATCATTAATACAACCACCACCAAAAAAAAAAAATTATTAAGTGTCTGAAGGAGAGCAGTGCAGAACTTTAGAAACTCATGTAGCAAATACAGGGGCAATTTGGGGTGTTATATCAGTGACTTAATGTCTTTAAAGCGAATTTGGCTAGTTTTTTAAGGCTACTTCTCTGTGCACTTGAACTTTAGCTTTTTTCCTCTCTTCACATCTCTGAGGTATAGATATCACCTCATAAACATCTGACACTGCTGCAGGTTTCATTTTGATACAGCAAAACCCCTGGAAGACACATGTGACCTCACACCTCGATTCCTACAGGGGCATTCACGCAATCAGGTTTTTGTGCAGACTGAAGCAGACATCAGGATAGCGCTTAGTGAAGTGCACCAGATACACCATCTCAAAGGTAACGCACCTGAGCATCTTGTTATCTTGCCCAGCTAAGTTTCAGGGCTCTGACCCCTTGGCAGTAGCTGCTGAGATGATAGGACTTTCCCAGCTGAAGTCGGGTAGCTTGCAACCCATCACCTAGGTCTACACTGCCTCCAGTCATCTCAGATCTTGTGCTTCGCCTGCATCCTTTCAAGTCAGACCCGATTTCAAAAGTCGTGGTGATATTTTCTGGTCCAAACCTGAGATGACCCTTCTAATATAAAAAGGGAGGGAAATCTCTTTGCCCTCTCCAACCAGTGATTTGGAGAGGTCTTTGGGATCTGGGATATCTTTGGGAGCTTTTCTGGCTAAAGTTTTAGAATCATAGAATCATTGTGGTTGGAAGAAACCTTCAAGATCATCAAGTCCAACCATTAAGCCAACACTGGTACTAAAACCATGTCCCTAAGAACCTTATCTCCACGTCTTATAAACACCTCCAGGCATGGTGACTCCACCACTGCCCTTGGCAGCCTGTTCCAATGCCCAACAATGCTTTCTGGGAATAAATTTTTTCTAACATCCAATAAACTTCCCCTGGTGCAACCCTATGCCTGCAACTCTTAAGGGGAGTATGACATGGTGAAGAAGGGGAGGTTCACTACAACCAGTCATGCACTTCAAAGAAGCAGCCTTCTGGACCAGTTCAAGATGTAGATGGGAAGTATCTACATTAATTGCAGAGCAAAGGATGTCTCAGTGCCCACGGACATTGCATTTTACCAGGTTGCTTATGTAGGGTGATGATAGAGACTGGGGTTAAAGACACGGGTTGAAAATCTTCATTTCATCAGTAAGTCATTAGTCAGCAATAATTTGGAGGAAACAGAAGGAGATGTTTCCAGCCAGAGGTTCATGCAGGGAAACTAAGGCTCAAGATAACCCTGTGTGGGGAGAAGGGTACATCAGCTTCTATCAATATTAACAGCTGATTAATTCATCAAGTGCTGAAGATATACCACTTGACTTTGGACTTCCTTTTGTCTTATCTGCAAATTCAGTGTCTGCTAAAGGGACATTTTTGTCTAACAGGGTTGCTGCAATGGGGGGTCACGCCTTACAAGTGATGGTCAGAGGCGTTGATTGAAGATCCACAGCAAGAGGTGCCAGGAGGTCATCTGCTGCTGACACTGCCTGGCCAAGGCTTGTGCTCAGAACTTCACCTCCATCTACCAGGCCTCTGCACTTCCCAAAATTACTGATGGCTCGACACTTTTGAAATTGATTCGCTGACGATTTCCTCTTGCTCTAAACAAGGACAAATGATAGAGGGAACCAAGTTCAGCCTGGATATGTATGGCCCTGAGTCTGCTCCCACTAGAGGCAAACTTGTCCCCAGGAATTAAAATGTGCAGAGCGGGATGACTGATGAAAACCGAAAAGCTCCCCGGAGAACTCCTCCTGCTTGTCCAAGTTTCTTTCTTTTCTTGCCTTGTTTTTGTCATTGCAGGTGCAGTCCCGCCACACACTTGGTCTCCCATAGCTGAGCCTTTCCTGCAGAGCCACATTAAGCTTGGAGAATCCATCCCGATGGTTTTTGACGTCACTCCTTTCTCGGGCTGTAACACAGCAGAGGTGTGTTTAGGGGGGAGGTTTCCTATCAAAATATTTTCTGTCAAATGCACTTCACATGTAACTTTGCTGACACAAATCAGCGCTGGAGGAATGTCATTGAAGTCAATCCTTTTGTTTGGAAGTGGAAATCCTATACATTCTCTGGCAGCTGGGCTTGGTCTTCGAGGATGATTTTTAAAATATTTTTGCTTGAAATATCAGCCACTCTTCCAGCTCCATTCAAGTCCAATAAAATTTCTTCCTTTTACACCTTCTTCTGGTCCTTTCACATTTTCTTTTGGAGGAAAAGACTAGCAAAACAAACGAACAAACAAACAAACGAAAAACAAAAATTCCTTTGGAGTGTAATTGATGGATCCCAATTATTTAATTTGGTCTGGAAGCCTATTTAAAAAAAAAATCTCGAAAAGATAACAACCAAATTGTTGCTGACCCTTATGTATAACTTATTTGGAACAGGGGCAAAGCGAGGTTGGCAAAGGCAGGCTCCTTGGTGTTAGCTGAGGGTCTGTCGCATCGATGCTGTGGTTTTGTGTTGGTTTTTTTTCAAACAAAATATGAACAGACCATATAGGTGCCAGGAGGGCCAAAGGGTGGCAATGGATTAAGTGCAAGCAACCAGGCAGGACAACTGATTTAACCTCTGCAGCCTTCGCTGTGCCCTGCAATACAGCAACATGGCACATGAGAACCAGCTGTGAGCACTCACCGACTGTTTAAAAGGACAAAAGACCCCCCCCTCCCTGCACAGAATACCTCATTCTTTAATTACAGCATGGCAAGAGAAGCGACATAAGCCTATTATTTGTTTTTAAGATCCTGTTCGCAGCTATATGAGATGCATTTGTTCTCAGACGATTGACTGTTTCTGTACTCGGCTTTGCCAGCTCCTCTTTGCACCTGGAGTGCTCTTCCATTAGCACTTTTGAGGCTTTGATTTAGCCAAGTTTTGAAACTTTTCAAAGGGCCAACCTCACTAGAAAAAAGGTTTTAAAAATAGATACCTCATAGAGTATAGCACAGAAAAAATAATAAATGTTTCAAGGAAAGTATTCCCCATGTCGCTTTGCAATGCTTGGTTTGCATTCTTCAGCTCACAAGGGGAATGCAGGACGATCACCACCAGTTTAATGCTGGCTGGTTTCCAGCTGCCTTCACTTTCATTTACATTCAATTTCCACGTTGTTTTCTACAGTTTCTCATAGGCTGGCTTACTGAGGCCACAAATATCAGCTCTGAAATTGCAAACAGTGAAGAACGAACCACTGATACACATGAAAAAAAATAATAGCAATATTATATATGCCTGTTTTTTCTAGGGCTATAGTGACTTTAGATCGTGCAGAAACACCTCAGCCATCCAGGGAAGATGTTGTGCCAGCACTGACCTGGAAGGCAATTCTGCACTGTCCTGCCATGGATGCTTGTTCCCTTCTGTCCCCACCGCTGCCCTGGGGCCACCAGAACAGTTTGTGTGGTTGCAAGGATTGATATTCCTGCGAAACAGCTCAGGCAGAGAGGTTTTCATTTAAATACAGTTTTGTTGCCTGACCTGATGTAACAGCCAGGATTGCTTGTTGTGTGGCAGGAGGTGGTGAGGTACCATTTCCCCGTGGTGGTGACAGCTTGTGACAGCTCATCATGTTCATTGAAATGTGTCTTGAAAACCTTGCAGGATATGAAGGACTCCATTATCCTCGTTCTGCAGGACAACACAGAGAAAGGACTTTTAAACAAGTTCACAGGGCAGCCCCTGAAGTGAGACGTTTCAGATGAGTGAAAANACTGCATGAGCTTTGAAGGTCCCTTCCAACCCAAACTATTCTACGATTCTGGAGGTAATATGGTCCACGCAGTGGAAAAATGAATCCGATTTACTCCCAAATACAGTACAATTATCCTAAAAGATTATTGCACCTGCCCTGACCCCAAAAAAGTATCTTCTGTCCCCAAGCCTATGGGTTTGCTAGAGCAAGGAAGAAGCATATCAGGAGAATCTAGCAGAAAGATGCCACAATCGTGTAAATACATGCATAAATATATATAAATAAGCCACATCGACAAGAAATACCATAACAAGAGTCCATAGCCAGCAAGTCTGTGATGATTCATAGCTGTCACTTCCCTCCCTTGCCCCACTGCCCCCACAATTTGCTGAAGCCCCAGTGGTCATTATTCACTGCAAACTACACAGCTGGATAAACTCAGTGATCAGACAGGTCTTTCCTATTTCTAATGGGAATCCTGCCTGAACTCTGGCCTGCCTGGATAGCCCTGGGAGAAATTAGCTGATTAAAAATATCCAGAGGGAGCTGCAAATGGGAAGAGTTTTATTCTTCTAAAATGCAATGCACAACGCACCGTGTTTAGTGAGTTATCACAAGACGCTGCATGATCAGAGTACTTCATTAAGGCATCTACTTCCTCTGATTCGTCGTCTGTCTCAGGTTTTATATACATTGAGCTGGGGAGAGTGGTGTTTCTCCAGCCTGTGTCCCTGGGAAGGTCAGTCTGGGTTAACACAAAGCACTCTCTGGTTTTCAGCTCTAGGATGGTATTTGCCTTCTTTGCCTCTGAGTATAGTGAGTTTTTATATGTGCTGCCCCCCTCTCTGCTCAGTCTTTTTTTTTTTCCCCCTTCACTGCAAAGAATGCACTTAACTCTTAAAATATTAGAGCTAAGATCTGGCATGCTTCGCCGGCAAGCTCCTTCACTGTCACTCCGGGGGAATTCATCGCGGGGAAATCCATCTTACTTGGTTTTCCAGCCCCGCGCCTGCAGACATCTCCATCTAAGCTGCATAGCCCTCACTCCCCAGACATTAGAGTCAAGAGAGGAAAACAGGCACTTCAGAGGTGCAATTCATCTCAGCCTCATGTAGACATTTCTATTAGGTCAGAACCATGCTCTGTTTCTCTTCACTGACTATAAAGGGAGCCTGGGGTGACTAGCTCGCATGGAGGCCTCTTCTGTGTGGACGCCTGTGTTACGCGAGATTAATTTTGTCCTGCAAGTCAGTTTGTATAATATGTAAGTTAAGCACCCAGTTTTATGTCAGAGCTTTGATTTTTGGAACATCACCTGCAAATTTGTTTCTTTGTCCCTCTCTTGCAGCAGTTGCAGAAAGGCCATGAGAGAGGTTAATCAGCGTGCTGTGGTTTTGATGAACCTTGATGGCATCAGACCCTGTTGACACATGCTTTGGCACCTCACCCCTAGAATTTTGCCTCACCCCTGGAAACGTTCAATGTCAGGTTGGATGAGGGTCTGAGCAACCAGATCTAGTTAAATATGTTCCTGCTCATTGCAGGAGGGTTGGAACTGATAACCTTTAAAGGTGCCTTCCAACCCAAACTCTTCTTTTCTGATGCTATGACTTGTGACAAATGTGGGAATCATGTTGGGTCAAGGAAAAGCCATGTAGCAGATGATTCCTGCAGAAAGCTGCTGCATATCTCAAACAAATCAAGCCACGCACAGGCAATGGGCAGACTCTGCTTTGTATGCATGCATGTTGGGGACTCAATGTCCTCTGATGAGCATGACCTATCATCAACTTGGTAATGACAAGGTGCGAATGTTGGCAACCCGGACCATGAAGCTCTGAGTCTTTTAATGTCGCTCCAGTGGCTTGCAAAAACCAAATGGAAGAACAATGAGAAGACACGAGCAGCATGAAATGCACAGACACAGAGTGCTAAACCAAAATACCATCACGCTGCTAACACAGATGTCAAAACAAAGCATGAGCTCTGGGATTCATCTTTTGCCAATTCAGTGCAAACAATTCGACTCACGGAAATTAAGCAAGGAAATCTAGCTTCAAACGTGTCCAGAGAATAAGTGGGAATGTGGATGATATCCAGCTCTTTTAAACGTGGTTGATATTCAGAAAATGAGGGACTGATAATCACTGGTTAGCTATGGAGGACAGTGGCACATCACTCCCAGTGCATAATTATGCAAATTATGCAAATTATGCATAATTGCATAATCCAGCAGGTCAGGCTGGCGAAGTAAAACGTCTCATCCTTTCCTGGTGGTGAAATAGCAAACAAGGGAATGACCGTGAAAAGGTGTTTCATGTGAGCATATACGTTATCCTGATCTACGTCTCTGATACATGCATGTCTTCACGAACTGTGGTGTGTGTCATGTGGAGCTGGTGGACTGCACAAGCACCTCTGCTCAGGACCCAAATCCAAGCCAATAGATCCAGTGGGACTTGTAATGTAAGGTTTGGTTCCACTTCAGCTGGACTTTTAACTGAGCTAGTTTCTGGTTCACAGTTGACTTATCTATCTATCTATCTATCTATCTATCTACCTACCTACCTACCTACCCGTCTGGCTAGCTAGCCCAGAGGCACTGCAGGGCCAGTTTGGATCTGCATAACAAAACCCACACTCTAGCTGGTGCATCCATGATTTATCTGAGATGGACACTTGTCTGTTAGATGCCTGGCCTGAGGCTGAATTCATGAAGAGCCTTTGCATTGACTCCTGAGGTTTTCAGTTTCAGGTTGGGTCAAGGACCGCAACAAAACCCACCCATTCTTAGGCAGCATGTCGAAATTGAGCATGCCTGATTTGGTACATCACAAAGACTGGGAAAAGGTCTCAGAGTGAGATTTCACCAACTGGAGAGTGTGCAGGCATCTAGCATGCTCATTTAGACTCCCACTGAAACAAAGCTGCTACACACCAGCTTTGACACTGCACAGAGACGAAGCAGGTGCTCCAGGATTGTGTTTTCACCTGCTAACTGCAGTCAGGCATTGCCCACCCAAAGATAGCCATGAAATATTTCCTAGAGTGATGCTGAGTATCCTGCACAGATGATAGTCTGAAGGGTTATGACTGAGGACAACATCCACTAAAGACATAACCCAGAACCAGCCTGCATTCAAGCGATGTTGCCAAAATCACTCCGTGGCAGCTCAGGTAATAGTTGACCTCCCTTTTCTGTTGGAGAAAGTCCTTTGCTGACAGTGAAACTGCAGGACAGATCTTTCATCAATCCAGATCCACTGGCTGCAATTTGATCAGTCTGTTCTAGGACTTCACAGTAAAAAACCCTTGTGGATAGAGAAGATTTCTTGTCTATAACCTTTCTCTTCCTATTACTTTTGACTCCTCAGTCTTCCTGCCCTTACTCTTTTTTTCACGCTGTTCTTCTGGGTCTTCCCCCTTGTCAGAGATCATGAGTGTCTCCCAGTACACCCATTGTAAGTCCAGTTCAGGTAAAAGCTTCTAGAGGCTTTGCAAAGAGAGATCACAGCAGGAGGAAGGACCCAGCTGTTGTAATTGAACATAGCTTTGATACTGCATTTCTGTATTTTCCTGATTGTTTTCACAGGGATCCAACAAGGCTGATCTGGAGGAGGGGAAGAACTTGGTTAGGAGACCAGCAGGATTTGGAGATGATGTGACAGCAGCCTAATTGGTAACATGTAATGGATACCCTGCCATGCAGTCAAGAAAATTGTCATGTGCTGCAGCCTGACAGAACAGCTTATTTTGTCTCTCTTCTGGCCACTTTTCTGCATGGGGATTACAAAACATAATCCTTGTTCTAACACTTATGGACCCAGAGAGTTGGGTTCATCATAGAATCATTTTGGTTGGAAGAGACCCTTAAGATCATCAAGTCCAACCGTAACCTAAATCTAGCACTAAACCATGTTCCTAACATTGCATCCCATCCAACTTCAGCTACTTACTGTGGAAATGGTCACTCAGGGTTGTTGCTAGTGACAGTGGAGAGAAGACACTCTCAGGTGGGTCATTGGATCGGTTCTTAGAGCCTGCTCTGGAATGAGCTGCAATGAAGAGCAGTCAGCACTTCTAGCTCATGAGTTGTCTGGCCTGTTTTAGGCTTTTGCTTCTGGAGAAGATGAACTTCATCAAGCACTTTCTTGATTGCCACAGTCGTCTATAAAGAACCTAGCTGAAAGGTAGGAACCTGTATTTAGTCATCTTAGTCATCTCCTCTTAAGTACAGAGGCCCAGGAGTGTGCAGCTTTAGTTTATCCAAGGGAAAACAACTGGACAATTTAAGGCTCTTTCCACATAGAAGGTCTTCCTGCCAAGCAATGAAAGATAAACTTGAGAGGATCTAGTTAGAGGGAACTGACCAGTGGATTTTGTTGCATCTTTCTTCTCTGTAATAATTTTAATCTTGTTTCCGGAAGTCATAGAATTGTAGAAAGCTTTGGGTCGGAAGGGACCTTAAAGATCATCTAGTCCAACCTCCCTGCCATGGGCAGGGACATCTTCCGCTAGATCAGGTTGCTCAAAGTCCTGTCCAATCTGGCCTTGAACACTCCCAGAGCGGGACATCCACTACCTCTCTGGTCAGCCCATTCCAGCGCCTCACCACCCTCACTGTAAAGAATTTCTTCCTAATGTCTGATCTAAACCTACCTNGTCTGATCTAAATCTACCTTCCTTCAGTTTAAAGCCGTTATCCCTCGTGCTATCACTACATGCCCTTGTAAAAAATCCCTCCCCACATTTCTTTTAGGCCTCTCCTCATGGTGGTAGACACAGCTCAGTGGGATTTTAGTCCATTGCTTAGTCAATGATTTGGTTCAACTCCAGAGTGATTGTGTTGGCTCTACTACCCGGGATTTCAGAGCTGTGTCAGTAAGATGAAAGTAACTCTAACATAGAAATTGTCTAGAACTTGATCTCCTCTCCCAGTAGTATAAGTACAGCTGTGAGGGTGACAACCAACCACTGACAAGTAAATCCCATGTGGATAGAAAGTTCTCTGAGGATGCTTGGAATATGATACAAAGCTTGAAATGATGCTAGCACAGTCCTGTGATTAAAGACACAATCTGGCTCCTGCATCAGGCTTCTTGTGTGACCCTTGCAGAAGCCAATTAATCTTCCTGTTTCTTAGTTCCCTCTTTGCGAAGTGGAGGGAATTCTGTCTAGGAAAGTACAGGTTTTTCAGGACAAGGACTCTTTTCTTACCTGAATAAGTTCAGGGCTCAGCACCACAGAGCCTTGATCTTAGTTCCTATTTCTAAAGAAAGTGGTATACAAAAATCAAGAACTTACCCTCCCAAGCAGCACAACAATTGAGAAATACCTCAGTTTGAGGTTACAGCAAGCAGTTCTTGTTTCAGATGTTAAAAAGCAATTGCACACTGCTGTCAGACCTCAGTGCAAGACACAAGTACAGCAGAGGAAAGGAAAACCTATACGGTAAATCACTACTGTTTGTTTTTTAGATTTATTTGTTCCTTCACCATTCGCTTGTAAACCATTAAGACATGTAATAAGAGATACATCTCATTTCCCCATGGTTTTTGGATGCTGCCATTGGAGTTGCAAGGTGGGTTAGTGTGGTGTTTTCTTTTAACACTGTACGTAATGTCAGTAAGCTGAGTTTAAGTCCGTAAGCGTTAGCTGAATACTCATGGACACTACAGAAGAAATCAATATTGCAACAAGGAGCTGGCTGTCCTGGTGCTGGAAGTGCACAGACTCCACTGGAACAGCCATCATCAGAGAATTTGAGTCAAGAGAAGCAGTTGCACACATGTAGGTTTAGGACCAGGTCTACACAGAATCATAGAATCATTTTGTTTGGAAGAGAACCTCAAGAATATCAAGTCCAACCGTTAACCCAGACTGGCACTAAACCATGTGTCTGAAAAACTAACCTACGCATCTGTTCAAGCCCTCCAGGGATGGTGACTCCACCACTGCCCTGGGCAAAATGTTCCAATGCCCGACAGCCCTTTCCAAGAAGAAAGTTGTCCTATTAACACATGAATGGAGCAATGCCTTTTCATTGCACTGCTGGGCTGGTTCAGCAATTGAATTCAACACTTGTTACTCTAACCATAAAGGAGACCCTTTTTTACCCTATAAGCACTGTGACAGGTTCTGTACCAACTCAGTGCCTACTCCACAACCTTACAACCATAGAAACAAAAGGTACAGAGGATTTCATCTGCTCTGTTCTTTGCCCTACATTCAGCTCCATGCCTTGTATTCTGTCAGGTGTTTTTCAAACATGGCATTACAAGTTCTGACCAAGAGTTTAGATCTTCTCTGAGCAAGTCAGTTATTATCCTCACAGCAGCTGCTGCCTGGATCAGCTCTAGTGGGTGAATTCCTGCGTGTTTCTGAACAGAGCTCTCAAGATGTGCAAAGATGCTACGAACCACGTTTGGACAAACCTGCAGAGGAAACAAGTAGTCTTATTGTGACAAGATGACTGTGCCTAGATGGATGTGTCCTCCTTCTTTCTTCACCTACCCTCTTTTTTTTGTCCCTTTGGTAAACTGGCCTGTAATCTTCCTGAGATGAGGACTGCCTTTAGCAGGTGTCTCTCTATCTGTAGTCATGTCCCTGCTTAGGACTATTCGGTGCTACTGTGACATGAATAATGCACTTTTTGGTGATGAACAGATAAGAAGTTCCCTAGGTCTAAGTTCGCTTGGACTATCCTAGTTCCTAGACTATCCTAGTTCGGGAATTATCTCACAGGTGAGCCATCCTTCCGACCACATATGGTCCCGCCAGCAACTCCCACGATTACTTACACATGAAAATAATATAAGGAAAACATTTACTGTAAGCTTTAGCTTAATTTAGTAGAATTTAGCAGCTGGAAATAACAAGGAGGAGCCAGCACCTTGCAAAGAGCCAGCACTGCACAGACCACCAGCAAGTGCTTCACAGACCTCGGCTTGGAAAGTGATGAGACAGATGGAAGTCATTATTTTGTTTTGAACAAAATACCATCTGGGGCCATCATTTGCTGTCTGTTACTTCTGAGTAAATCCAGAAAAACTCCGTTGTGTTCCTTAATAATCAGTCCTGGGACCGATCTTATTAAATATTTTCCTTAATGAACTTGGCAGAAAAAAAGTAGGCGCCTCGTCATGGCATCTGACAATGACACAAACTTTAGCGACTGTATTGCTATTGCAGAGGAAGATCAGAATGTGATATGGGAAGAGCTGGATGACCTTGAAGGAAGGCTGAGTAGGAGAAATGGGTGAGTTTTAACAGTAATGAGGGGTAAGAGACCACACTTAGAGACTAAAGTGGAAGGTCATTGGTTGGAGTAAACAGCAGAGGAAAAAGGACCTGAATTAATCTATCAGAGCACAACTGCAGTCTTAATGTAGCTCAGGCAAGATGTTTCCAGTAGAGATAAGGAAGTGTTCATAGCATTGCACAGAGAGCAGCTTAAACATCATCTAAACTGTTGTAAAGTTCTGGTCACTCAAATTCAAGCAAGATGAGTTGAAGCGGTGCAAAGGGACCATAGAGTGCATCTCATGAACAGCAGCTGAAGAGCTTGGTTTGTTCAGCTAAGGAAAACAAGTAGATTTGTATACTATAACTGTACTAGTAAATTAAACATTCCCAAGATAGTTCTCTGACACTAAGGTCCACCAGGAAGGAATAAACCATGTCCAGTGTGGTTATATCCATTCTACTGACTGGCCAGTCGGAGATCCATGTTGACTTCAGGAACATCTTTAGCATTGCTTGAGAGTATCCCAGCTGGCACGAGCTGAAACTTTGCCATTGATGTTTCAGCAACTGACCTGTCATGCCTGTGTGTTTCTAGAAGTGTTTACATCAGGAGAGAAACATCAGCAAAGGACAAAAAAAAAAAGGCATTCGAGCTGAAGGAATAGTTGGCACAAAAGAAACAGCTATTACATAGACCTGAGCAAGCTCAGGGCAGATATTAAAGAAGGGGTTTTGCCCCTGTGTATTTAGATGTGCATGTCTGTATATATCTGCACAGGAGAGAAGGGCACTCACACATAGGGTGAACATTTCCCTCTAAGATGGTGTCTAGGCTACATGGTCAAGACAGTTGCCTTCTGGAGGTTCTTACTTCTGTCCTTTGTTATCAAATGCCACAAGCGAGATTTACACATCTCATTTAAAGATATCTGTGCTAGGGGAAATGAATCTCACCCTAGAAGTTTTCCAAGTAACCAGGGAGCAGATTTCCAAGGCATTCACAGATCTCATGCAGCCACTTGCCAGCGTTTGCCTCCTAGACGAGGACTATGCATCAACACCTAAGCAACATGGTGTCTGTCTCAGACAGAGAGATCAACAGCCATAGAAATCGATATAATCTTCAGAGCTATGCTGATTTACAACAGCAATAATCTTGTTCATCACTGTTTATGTGAACACAAAAAATGGATGAGTTTTTTTTCAAAACACATTGCCTTATACCAAAGTGTGACTTTCTCCATTTACACTGGGGCTACTCTACCGATTTTAGCAAAGCCACTCATTCACACTTGCATGTTAAAAGAATTGGAAATCAAAATTATAATAATTAACTCCAAAACATATTCTTCTGTTTCAAAAATCCTTGTCTGGTTAATACAGTGACGAACGGGAGAACTGCCTCAAGTCCATGAACCCTTGAGGTTTATAATGTTGACATATTTTACACCTTGCTTGCACAGCACAGATGGTGTGTCCCTCTGAAAGGTGTCTCTGCTGCTCCTGATACAACTGACGATCATTGTGAGCAGCCAGTTGGGTGGATGGGCAGAGGAGAAATGTGAATTAGTGCATCTGTGAGCCACACAACCAGTTCAGCTGTCTGCCCCAACCATGAAACCTGCTTTTTCTAGGCAGTCTCTGGCATGGATCAGAGACTGCTGAGACTGTAAAGATATTGAATGCCATCAGTAAGATATTGAGTGACCTTGTTATCGTCAATAAGTTTGCAGATGACACCAAGTTGGGTGGAGTGTTGATGTGCTGGAGGGTGGGAAGGCCAAACAGAGGGGTCTGGACCAGCTGGATCGATGGGCTGAGGCCAATTGTCTGAGGTTGACCAAGGCCAAGTGCTGGGTCCTGCACTGGGGTCACACCAACCCCAGGCAGCGCTACAGGCTGGGGAAGAGCGGCTGGAAAGTGCCCGGTGGAAAAGGACCTGGGGGTGTTGGTGACAGCGGCTGAACACGAGCCAGTGTGTGCCCAGGTGGGCAAGAGGCCACAGCATCCTGGCTGGGACCAGCACTGGTGTGGCCAGCAGGCCCAGGGCAGTGACCGAACCTGTGCTGGGACCTGGGGAGGAAAAACCGCGAATCCTGGGGGCAGTTTTGGGCCCCTCAGCTCAGGGCTCAGAATGGCAGCCCCAGGGGCACCAGAATCACCTCAGGGCTCAAAATGGCGGCCAGAGGGGTGGTGGGATCACCTGACAAGAAAGGCCTTGAGGTGCTGGAGCGAGTGGAGAGAAGGGAACGGAGCTGGGGAAGGGGCTGGAGCACAAGTGTGATGGGAGCGGCTGAGGGAGCTGGGGGTTCAGCTGGAGAACAGGAGCTGAGGGGAGACCTTCTGATCTCTGAACTGCCTGAAAGGAGCTTGGAGCCAGGGGGGTCGGGCTCTGCTCCCCAGGAACAAGCGCCAGGAGCAGAGGAAACGGCCTCAAGTTGCACCAGGGGAGGTTGAGGTTGGATGTGGGAACAATTTCTTCCCCAAAGGGCTGTGGGGCATTGGAACAGGCTGCCCAGGGCAGTGGGGGAGTCACCATCCCTGGAGGGGTTGGACAGACGGAGATGAGGTTCTCAGGGACATGGGGTAGTGCCAGTGTTGGGTGAACAGTTTGACTCTATGATGTTAAGGGTCATTTCAAACCAAAATGATTCTGTGATTCTATGTGAGCCACTGAGGTAACTGAATCTCCACTTCCTATTGCGGGTTGTGGAGGGTGCGCAGCTAAATCACCACATACACAGACAAGAGACTCAGACCACGATTTCCACAGGAGACTGCTTTCTAAATAATGACTAATTGCATTGTAGGAGCGATTAAGAGTGCAAGGAAGAGTTAGGGAGCCATTGCAGTAGGTACTGCAGAGACACACAACTTCACCTACCTACACATCTTTCCGTACGCGGCTGCAGGGGTAACAAACGTAGCACATACACTGATGCACACGTACCCTTTGATCATCTTGCTTGCTTTTTTCAGAGATATTCACCTCAGCTGTAGTTGGTTTAACTGCAGTCAAGCTCTGATGACAAAAACATAAAACCCTTGCCTTACAAGAGTGGAGGAAGCAAGAATGTCAATAAACCTGCTGATTTCCAAGCTGCACAGCACAATGGTCCTTCTTCTTTCCCAGTGCTGTTTCCTCCTCATTTCCACCTTGCAACATCTTGCCTTTCAGACCTTTCCCTTAGCTTGATCAAGCAGACTGGGTTTTTTTGGCTGTTTTTTTGATTTTTTTTTTTTTTTATGGACTTTCCCAGTTTATAACTGGGGGGTCAGGGCAGGGAAGAGATGGTGATTAGCACATGTACCATGTGCCCCACTGCAGGAGACAGCCAGGCTGGAGTCTTCAATTGTGCAACTTCTTAGTGCAATACGTGCTTCATCTGTCTCTTTCTGACTTCAGTTTCTTCTACTTACTCTTCTGTGCTCTGATGATTTTTGGGTTTGTTTTATGTTTTGGGTTTTTTTGGTGGTTTTTTTTGGTTGGTTGGTTGGTTGGGTTTTGGTTCCTTTTTTTCTTTCCTGCCAGCATTCAGAAGTAAGATTTCCAACTCTACTGCTGCTGGGCACACAACTGCTCAGTATCATCCTTTTGCTTTGAGGTAATACACCCATATGAGCTGCCTGAAGACAAGCAGCTTCATATCCAGCTCTGCAGGTGATCCACAGCATGACTTCTATGGGATCAAGGGCACCAGAGCTAAAGTTAGCTCTTCGCTGTCCTACATGTCACCGTTTTTGGCTCCTCCAGGCTTCAAGAATTATGTAAATGGGACTTTGGTAAAGCTGGTGTCCTTCATACTGAGGCAATGTGGGATGAGCCTTAGATTTGCAGGCACATGGAAAAGAGGTTGAAAAGTCCATGACAGCATTTCCCAAGACCTATCTTGGGCCAGTCTTCTTGGACTCTCAGATTTCCTACAATGAAATGAGAATCTTGTAGCTTCTGGGTTCAGGTTATTCAGACAATCTGCTGCCGTGAAACTTCCCAAGACCATCTCTGCATCTATTCGACTTTGGGAAGCAAACAGGACCCAAGGCTGCGAAAGCAAGAGTCTCTGGCCGTGGGACACTTTGCATGGCTGGTTTGAACCAGATCTGGGTTTTGAAGGCTGCAAGAGCCCTTGATAGCTGAAACCATTTCCAAACCACCCGAGGACAGGTCTGACACAGTAACATTCAGGTATTTTGTTCTGGTATTTCCAGAACTATTTGCATGACAAAGAGAAAGTTCAATGTGTTCCGACTTCCCACTAGCATCAACTGCTTCTCATAGTGTGCCAACCCAGCCTATATGGAAACAAACTTCGTGTCTCTTATTTCTTGGGTCACCCTTCTTTTTATTTTGTGTTCATCACATGGATGGTCACAGAATCTGTGATTATCATTTACTGGAGTCTGGACAACATAAAAAGACTTGATGCTTCCACTCCACCTTCAGAAAGCTGCCTTTATATTTGGCTACCCCAGGAGTGGAACAAGAAGACCAGTGCCAAGCGAATACGTCGTTTTGCAATATATGGCTGCTGACAAGCCCATGAGGCTGAGCTGAGGAGTTCAAAGCCCTGGGCTTGGACCAAGACACTGTGCTGAGATTGCATAGTGCTGGCTAGACAGCTGTGGATGCAATAAATGTGTATCATGACATAAAACATCATCTGGTGCTCTCCAAAAGGTCACTGAGATATGGATTTTCCTTCTCCCTCACTAGGAACGTTATTTTTGTACCATTTTACATTGTGAGTCATTATTTGAGAAGCCTGCTAGAAGCAGGTAAGCTGTTCTACATTCGTGTAGTTCCAGTGATCAGACTAACAGGAATGACCACGCTGAGACAAGGTTCAGTCATCTGGATAGTGTGCAGAAAGCTTGCTTACACCTACCTAGCACAACATCTGTGTGCAGCTCTTTCTGCACTTCCCAGTCTCCAGCAGAAAAAAAAATAAAATAAAATAAAAGGAAACCAAACCAACAAACACCACCACCAGCAGCAACAAAAACCACAAAAAAAACCACATCTATATTGTTAGTGTTTTGAGTTAAAACACCAACAATGACGATAGTAACATCTCAGGACCTGACTGGAAAAGCTTTTCTTCTTCTGTGAGATACATCCCTCTGTTGTATGTTACCCAATGTATAGTCCAGCAGTTCCTCAGAAGCAGGTTCAGGCTTTCTGGTGCAAGGACTTGTATCCAACACAAATATACTGAGTGCAAGAGGGAAGTAGATGAGATCTAGAGGGTTATGGTCTTCCCACATGTTTACTTGGGCAGTTCAGAGACATTTCGCAAAACCACAGTCCCCAGGGACATTCTTCTCTCTGCAAGGGAATGGGCTTGTTAAGCCAGGCAGAGAAAAAGCCATCCCAGAAATAAAATAGATCATTCTCCAGTACTTGGAGTGAAGGACAGAGGCCACTAATACAGCCCTTGGTCAAGCTAGCACTCCTTTTTGTCATCAGGTTTGTCTGGAGACCAGAGCCTCAGCTCAGGTTGGCCAGAGAGGTGGTAGATGAACCATCCCTGGAGACATCCCAGGCCAGGCTGGATGGGGCTCTGAGCAACCTGAGCTGGTGAAGATGTCCCTGCTCACAGCAGTGGGGGCACTGGATGAGCTTTGAGGGTGCCTTCCAACCCAAACCAGTCTGTGATTCCATCATCCTATGATTCTATAATTCTATGATTGTGATCCACTCTGACCTGGGGCCTAGCCCAGGAGTGACTGTGGGACCTCTTCAGCAACCAATCCTCAGAAAAAAGTCCTGGATAGGTCTGGAACTGTTCTACCTTCCTCCAACTGTACATGACCCCACAACACAGTGCTGGCCTTAAGCATAATGATTCCAAGCAACAGCTTGGAGGTTCACATCTCTGAAGTCCAGGGAACCCTTCTACTCGTCAAGTTACTACATACCAGCCATTCCACTGTGACTACACCGTGGTTTCCCACGAACTTTGAGATAAGACCATGCACAAATAGCCATAGCAATACTGGATCCACCAGCATATATGGATATTGGATCCACCAGCATATACAAGGATTTGGGAGCGTGGTGTGCAATTTGCTCCAGGTGACCCTGCTTTAGGGGGGTCCCCAACCATTCTGTGGTTCTGTGTCACGCACTGGCGAAGGGAAAAACATAGAGAAGCATGAAGTTCAGGCTCTGAATTTGGAAAACAGTAATAGGGACAAGGAGTTGGAGATAAGGAGACAGATAGGTCACTGAAAAGACCTTTTAGGAAGAAAAAATGAAACGTTAAAAACAAAAGAAGAGGGAACCTCATTCTAAATGTTGACTGGGGGTGTTTCAACCCAAAGGGCTGGTTGTTGAGATAGATGCCTCGTAGCAGCATCCAGTTTCCACAGCCCACGTGCTGCAGGGTTTACAGCTCCACATCGAACAATCCAATAGCTACAGCTGTTTGGCTCCGTGAAATCAGATAGGGACAATTTTCCAACCCTAAACACGACTGGCACAACATGTTTTGTATCCATACAGCTGAACTTTCTTACTTTCTGTCTCAGGTAGCTTGGTGCTGGGTCTCAACTTGCTGGGCTAGGCTCCTGAGGCTGAAACTTCTTTTTGGCTTGGGAGTCATGGCCAAGCTATATTCAACCTCCTTGCAAATCCACTTATTAATTAGACTGCCCTGGAGCTCGAAACCTCCTTCTCCCACATGGACTTGACCCTTCTGGACTGCAGCTGAACTCTTCAGGGATGCATGATAAATAGAGCACATAAGATACCTGCCAAGATAGCTTTTGCAAAGGGTCTCTGAAAACACCATTATTCTGGTTGCCTCACCATTGACCTACAGCACTTCACTCACTGCCACAGGACAAACAGACAGCAGCTCCTGTAAGCCAGGAGGACAGAGTCACTCACCAGCCTTTGCGCCGTGCATTGAACATCTGGTTGTTGATAGGGAAATGAATAAGCTAGAGGGCTGATGTGAACCAGATTGCCTGCGTTCTGTCCAAAAAATTCCTCTGCAAGCTTCCAGTGTCAACTTTTGGCTTATCTTTCACACATAGGCTCTCTGGGCACTTTCCGGGAAACCAGAAGTATGGATTTGCAGCAGCTGAGAAGCAGGATTTGTCATGTTCATCATGCTGTGCTTTCATCTGAGCAGACAGGTTTGGGCTTGATTAAGGACACACTCCTGTGTGTCATCGGAGCAAGGAGACTCCCAGGCTCCAAAGCATGTGGAACAAGAAGGGACAGGAAAAAAGGGACTGGAAAAAAGACCCTGCTTCCTAGAGGGGGTGAGGAAGGAGCCCAGAGTGGATGGGAGAGACGAAGAGCCCAAGAGCCATGTACGAAGTCCCAGCACATTCCTGATCTTGTTCGTTGTTCACTGTGGCCAAGGGCTGTGATTCAGCCCTGTCTGCAGTTTTTCCAGACCCTGAGGATTACTGCAGATAAAAGTCTGGCCAGTAGGTTTAAACTGACCCTCATCTCACTGCAACCTCCTTTCAGGCAGTTCGGAGATCAGAAGGTCTCCCCTCAGCTCCTGTTCTCCGGGCTGAACCCCCCATGTCCCTCAGTCTCTCCCATCACACTTGTGCTCCAGCCCCTTCACCAGCTTCATTGTCCTTCCCTTGAGCTTGAAAGGGAACTATCTATCTTTTTTGCTGGACACAATCTCTAGGCCACCCTCAAGACCAGATGTATCCACTGTACAGATGTTCATGGTGCAAGAGAAACCCGTAGGCATGAGGAGACCTCGATGACGAGCTACAGGGCCATGGTGCTCAAGAGTTGAGTGTGCCAGTGGTTGCACTGTATGACCACAACAGCCGTTTTCTGCCTTCCAGTCCACAAGAAACGCTAAGGGTCTACAACTTCAGATCCCAACACAGTGAAAGAATTGAGGTCCTAGCATTACGTCTCGCAGAGTCCCTTTGAAATTGCTAACAGAGGAGCGAGAAGCAAAAGAAAAGTCATTATGACGTAATTCAGTGCATGAAAGAAGACTATGGCAGCTGACAGACCTCTTGAGTCATCTGGTCAAACAGTTGCTTTGACAGGTACTCTGCCATATGTTCCCGTTCACATCTTTGATGCTATTAAAAGGCTCTTCCAGAACTGCATTCCTATGGTTCTTCGAAGTCATCTGCTAATTTTTCCCCTTCAAAAGTACCCATGGCCCAATTTACATCCATTTATATTTGTGCCAACAGAGACCTGAAACCTAAATACCAGTTTCTCCTTCCTGCATCTTTATCACACACAGCACAGAAAGCTCACCTCTCCAATCCACCTCATTTTAGGGCTTTAGTCTCCATACTATTTGAGAAACTCAGGTTTTGTTCCTAAAACAGAGAAAAAAATATAAGTATGACTACAAGTCATTGTTGACAAAACTGGCAGTAGCTCTTAATGTCATCTAGAACTAGCTCATTTTCTTATTAGTATAATTATAAAATGTTCGTTTCTTTCCTTCCTGTTCACACCCCCCTCTTTAAGCCAAAAGCAAAGATTTATGTAATTATTACTGCCAAGCCAAAACAACTCAAAAGAAATCAAATCTGATGTGCAAAGTGTCTTCATTTACCATGTCTTTCAGTGGCTTATTAAATATTTCACATACAAACGCTCGTACACCCACACAGATGCTCACACAGGAATGCCCTTTTTTAACATTACTCTATGAGTCTTCCCCAATGCCAAAGAATGAGTAAAGGAAGCTGGAAAATTCTTTTAGATCATGAGGTTGAGGAGACTCAATCCAAGACACGTCGATGTTGAAAGACAGAAAGATCTGTCAAGTCAAACTAAGGTGGCTCCTGAAGATGTCGTCTAATAACTTAAATTCATACTGCAACATCCTGAAGCACTTTAAGACTCAGGCTGTGGTTGCTGATTTTCTTTCGTAATTCAGCTGGGGAAGAGGGCAGTAGCCAAGCCATGTCGGTAACACGGCAGTTTTCAGGAAGGAATGCAAGTACAGAATAAAATTTAGAAAAAAGCAACCCAGCCTTGAGGAGGTAAATTGGGTGGGATTAATCTCAGCCGTGTTTGGGTGTCTGCAGTGCAGAAGTCTCCATCCCAGCTGGATGCCCTGAACCTTCATTTTAGTCAAAGGAGAGAAACGGCCACATGTAGCACAGAGATCATTTAATCTGTTTTAAATATCTACTTGAGATAAGATGCATCATATCCTGCAATTGCCTGTTTCCCTCCGTTGACTGCGAAGAGTCCAAGCAAATAATTACTTTCAACGTAAACATATAGGGTGGGATTTATATAATGTATTTTATGTTTACAAAGGGCATGGTTTCCTCTGAGACAGAAATCAAGGTTTCCACTCAAGTCAATGGTGCAAAATCTGGTCAACACAGACAATGGAGTTTTAGGGGACAACCCAGCCAAGTAGACACAGATTTTATACATATTATTAATTATTTACTTAATTTACCTAATTTATGGTTGCTCTTTATTCTCAGTACTGACTAGATTTCCACTTACTGTCACAAAAGCCTGAACACTCAACTGCAGGATGAGTATCTATACTGAAAACATTTGCAGTTGAGATTAATCCTGTTGCTAAAGTTAGTTGAGATAGGTCCCCATGATAAGACAGCATTTTTCTCTTAGGGCACACCAACATTTACTACACCCCACACCACGTTTTAATGATCAAGCTTGGTCCATACACTGATTTTACCTCCTAACTCAGAAGATGTAAAACTGGCATCTCCAACAGTACAAATTTCCCAGAGTATCATTCTGGGTTGCCTTTGCTGTACTGTAGCTGATAACAAACAGTTCTAAGTACTCACGGAGTTTCAAACTTCCTTGGAGATTTGATGTACTAAGACTGATGCCAGAAAATCTGGCCCCAGCAGAGTAAGGGGCCGAGAAGAAAGATGGGGACAGACTTCTGAGCAGGGCCTGTTGCTATAGGACAAGGGGTGATGGTTTTAAGCTAAAAGAGGGGAGATTCAGGCCAGACATGAGGAAGAAATTTCTGCTTCTGAGGGTGGCGAGAGCCTGTCCCAGGTTGTCCAGAGAGGTGGTGGATGAACCATCCCTGGAGACATCCCAGGCCAGGCTGGACGGGGCTCTGAGCAGCCTGAGCTGGTGAAGATGTCCCTGTCATGACAGGGGTGGCACTGGGTGAGCTTTGAAGCTCTATGATTCTAAATGACAGTGAAGTGTATTTACAGTATTAATTAGCACAGTCTCAGGTGAGACATGGTAGCTGCCTGTCTGAGTGGTGAATTATGAAATTAAAAGCTTCATTTCAGATTGCTGTGACTCAAGCCACTTCTATTTTGCATTGAGAAGGGCAGGCAGCACGTACTGCCATGGCTGGATCTCATGACTGAAGGCTTTTGGCTATCCAGAGCTTGCATCTAGGTCTAAATATACTCACAATAGTCACCGGGGTCAATGAGGAAATGAGGGGAGAGCTGAGGGCCACAAAGATGACCCAAGGAGTGGGAAGCCTCTGAGAGATCTGGGCTTGTTCCGCCTTGAGAAAAGAAAGCTCAGGGGAGACCTCATCACCACACTCCAGTATTTAAAGGGTTGCTACAAAGAAGATGGAGGCTCCCTTTTTAAAAGGAGTCACGCGGAGAAGATGAGGGGCAATGGGTGCAAGTTGCTCCAGAGCGTACTCAGATTGAACACAAGAGGGAAATTTTTTGTGGTGAGAACAATGAGCCATTGGAATAATCTCCCCAGAGAAGTGCTCGATTCCCCATCATTGGACACTTTCAAGTTTGGCTGGACAGGGTGCTTGGCCATCTTGTCTAGACCACGCTTTTGCCAAGAAAGGCTGGACCAGATGATCCTTGAGGTCCCTTTCTACCTGGTATTTGATGAGTCTATGATTCTAAGAATTTACGACAGTATCACTCCTGCTTCTGTCTCCATCACCTCCATAGTCACTGGCTGGGCAGGCACATGCTCCTGAGCCACTTGAGACAACTGTGGTCAGACAGCTGAATGCATCTTTTCCACTTTATACTCTCTAAAGTCTCATCTGAAAGTCCATTTGATGAGGAGCACGGCATGAAGCGTGCACATGTCCAAGTCACAAACGCCAGATGTCTGAACATCACATTGAAGGTATTTCAGTACGAAGTCGTAGGCCACGGGACATTCCTTCCTAAGCCATGGCTGTATTATTTCATATTCATACCTTTCTTACAGAAAGCCAGAGAAAACTTTGTGCTAATCTGAAACCTCAGGCACAATTCATGGGGCTGACGGATTAGGCCTGACAACCTAGCAGGTTTGATTGGGTCATGGAAACATCCGCTGAAAGCCACATGCGCACATCTGATTTGGCAATAACAATAATTAAAAAAAGAAAAAAAAAAAAAGAAAAAAAAAGAAACTCAAACATTTGCTGCATATAAACAGAAAAAGGTGCTTTGTTTTATACCCTGAGTGGGGTGTTGCAGTTTATAGCAGATAGACAGAAAACATATGTGAAACATCATGTAGATTATATTTATATTGCCTAATGCTCAGGTTTGTTTGGTTGGCATTAACAACAACTCGTGGCTTCCTTTCCTATAGTGCTGGTTTACTTTTAATAAAATCCTGCGTTCACATCACCTCAGCCAAGCATTCTCCTGGGGTGGAGTCAAGGGCGAAGAAGGAAACCTCTGTGAAATTCATTTCAAATGTTCACTGCACTCCCTTGTGCAGTTTTCTTTTCCCCCTCTGTTATAAATATATAAATAAGTAAATGCAAGATGCCCACTGATTACTTTTGACTGAAAAAAAGGCAGGTGAGAGGCTGAGAAATGGTTGCCTTGTTTTTCTAAAAACGTCACCCTGAGATGTGCTTGGTGTGGCATAGTTGAGAACGAGTGCTGGCATCTACATTTTGGATCCAAAGATCTTTTGAGATGATTAGGAAGAGCAACTTTGTCCTTCTTTGTGCTGATAATGTTTGGAACAGAGGGTGGTCTGATAACCGGGAGAGAATAGGGAAAAGGACAAGGAAGAGAGGGGGCTTTGGGGACTTTGAGGGGACAGGACTTAAGTTTGTTTGTAGGCATTTGGGGCACACCACAGGAGGATGGTTCTTCTCACTTTGCAGACAAAGTTAAGCTTAGAAGAGGTTCTTCAGCTGTGAATACAGGGCTAGCAAGGTGGCTACATGTTCTTCTAGCTAGAAGTAAGGAGCCAGGTAAAGGAAGGGGCAGAGTTCTCCTATATCACAGCCTTCATATGTGCTGCAGGAATCAAATGGAAGGCATCAACCACGGAAGAGTATAGTGGAACAGAGATGACTGGACATCATGGCACAAAACAGTTGTTGCTCCTGGGCTTACCACAGCTGGATAATATTAGATGTGGTACCTCAGGAGTTACCTGCAGATCCTCCTTTCGTGCTCCTGGCATTGGGTTTGGTTGGGGAAAGCAAAAACATGTATGGAACTGCACTGTTACAAGGTTTTCACAAAGAGACTGCTGGAACCACTGTGTTCAGGCTCTGGTTACATACAGCCGAGCAGCTACATCCTAGGACCTTGCTTAGATGTCATGGTACATCATGCATAATTTTTGGATGGCAGTTTTGAGTCTATTCTCAAAACCAGACTCATTATGTTTACAAAATTCAGCTCTTGGCTCGAAATATGTCCTGGACAACCCAAAACATGCTGGACTTCCAGTCTGGGAAGCTGAAGTGCCCCCAGAGAGTGAAAGAAAAACCCATGGCAAACTTTCAAAGTGTCTTAGCGCTGTCCTGAGAGGCCAAATCTTTAAAATCTTCCACCTTCAGATATTTTCGAAGTATCACAAAAGATAGGAGTGGAGGAAACACCAAGTTTTTTCCATTCCATCCCACTGTACTGAGACAAGACCAGCTCTCCACGATGTCGGATCACTGGTTAGCCAGCACCAATGACCTGAGAATTGCAGCTTTCTGCTGAGGGTGGTGAAGACAGACCATCCAGATGTGATGGGGTGAGGTGGAGGTGCAGGAAAATTAAGAGACTTTTTCCTGGAGACGTACACTTACCCAAAGGTGGAGGGCGCCAGGTCCTGGCATTCAGTGTCTCCTTACTAGATCTGTTCCTCTTTCAAGTCAGGCATCATCATGTTTTTCCTAATTTGCTACCAGGGGGTTCATTTTTGCTGGAAGAAACAGTGAAATGGGTTTGTCTCCTACAGCAAGACCTGGTCCATCACCCTCTTTCTCAGAGCCATGGGAAGCAAAAGCAATTATCTTTAATCTCCCAAGGCCAATCAATCCCCATTGCTTCTACTCCATTACACAGATGTCAAACCAGCTGTGGCAGGAGCAGAAAATGGGCTTTGCATTATGTCCAGCTGTTAGGCAAATCACGGAGTAGAAAGACCACATTTGGGATCTTTTTTCTTTTTAGTGCTGTCAGTCAAATGGAACAGCAGGTCCCTAAAATAGTTATGAATAACCATTAGTAGGAGAAGACTTTGAAAATGTTCCTTGTTTATACATTTGCTGGAGGGTCTAAATCCTGGTAGGGCTTAGAAAAATCCACCGTTTTCACTAAGCTTTCAACTCTGCTTGGGCAAGAGCTCTGCCGCGCAGGATAATAAATAAATGTCATGCCACATGTATACACATTTTCTTCCAAGGCTGTTTTCAATTTCTCCTTTCAGGCATGTTTTGCCCTGATGGTTCCCTTTGCTGGCTGTATAAGAACCAGCTTCAGCACGTCTCTGAAAGCTTTCCAAACAGAAAGCTCGTTCATGTCCTCAACTCGGAGATGAGTAACAGTCTGCAGCCATGTACCTTAGGAGCCATAAAGCAGGGTGGACTGGATTGGAAAAGCTCCTGTCCCCCTTCCCACTGTGTTTTGGGTTTTTTTTAAATGGAAATAATATTCTGGAGGAACAGAGTGTTTGAAAAGGATGCCGGCAGAAGGGCCGTGGAGAGTCAAGTCACATTTCTGAATTTAGCAGGCTCAGCCTGATCTTGTTATTTTTGCTAAGGAGACACTTCACTACCCACACCACAAGCTGAGTCCACATTGTATTCGAGACCACTACATGGATGTCACCTCAAAATGGTAGTACAGTAACCCAACAAGTGCTGGAAATAACTCTCCCACCTTATCCTCATTCTTAGGAGAGCTCTCAGAAGCATTGTATGACCTTCTAATCTTCCCATGCAGCCTAATTTTGGGACATGCATCCTTCAGCTGATGTTGGCCTTTGGTCCACAGCAGCAAGCAGCATAACAAAGAAATCAGGGTCTGCATGGTGCCCATGCCCTTCAGCATCTGCTGAAGCGGAATCTGAGACTACTCAACACCTTGAAGCAGATTAGTCCTTAAGCCACAGATGAAAAGCCCTCGAAAATATTTTCCTGCCATGGTCTATGTCAGGCAGAAGTGGCACTCGGAGAAGACACAAGGCAAACCACTCAGAGACATAGAATTGGGGAATCATAGAATCATTTTGGTTTGAAATGACCCTTAACATCATAGAGTCAAACTGTTAACCCAACACTGTCACTAAACCATGTCCCTGAGAACCTCATCTCCGTCTGTCCAACCCCTCCAGGGATGGTGACCCCACCACTGCCCTGGGCAGCCTGTTCCAATGCCCCACAGCCCTTTGGGGAAGAAATTGTTCCCCAGATCCAACCTCAACCTCCCCTGGTGCAACTTGAGGCCGTTTCCTCTGCTCCTGGCGCTTGTTCCTGGGGAGCAGAGCCCGACCCCCCTGGCTCCAAGCTCCTTTCAGGCAGTTCAGAGATCAGAAGGTCTCCCCTCAGCTCCTGTTCTCCAGCTGAACCCCCCAGCTCCCTCAGCCGCTCCCATCACACTTGTGCTCCAGTCCCTTCCCCAGGTCCGTTCCCTTCTCTCAACTTGCTCCAGCACCTCAAGGCCTCTCTTGTACATGACTCTCAGACATGTTTTGCCTGCAGTGCAAGCAGACACAGCCTTGCTGCCACCTCACAGATATCTCAAGCTGCCAGGCATGGTGGCCACTCCAAAACGACAGTCTTGATATTTCCTATGTGTGCTAGGGGAGTCATCAGAGTGAAGTTTGTTTGTCAGAATTTGCTTTTGTCTTCTAATCTTGCCTGGGCTTTCCTTTAGAACAATAAACTGTTGCCCCTTTCCCCTTTTTTTTTTTAAATGATACCATGGCAATAAAGCACTCCAGGGTGAATTTTATCAGACCATTAATACACAGCATGGGTGGGTGAAGGCAGAGGCCACACTGCAACATGTCCCCCGCAAAGGCACGTATTAATAGAGCCCATAAAACACACCCCATTGCGTCTTCTGGCTTAATTGTCAAATGGTTTCCAGATTTAAAGCCCCTAAAGAGATTTTTTTAGAGGATCTATGTTCATTAGGTAACATCAAAAGCAACGGTAAACAGAGGAAATGGGAGCTGCCACTTCAGACTCAGGGAGACATATATCAGTGAGGGGTTTGCTAATGTTTTCTTTCATATTGGCCCAGCCCAATTTAAAAAAAAGAAAAAAAAATTACCTAGCAGACAGAAGCTGAATACACCAAAAATTCAGTTGCTTTCCCCAATTGGAGATGTGCTTATGCTCTGATGGCCCTGCCTAGCTCATCTTCACTTTTTTAATTACTTGTGAGAAGGTGGAAAGAAAAATAGGCCTTGGAGATTAAAAAGCCCTGGCCACAAACTGCTAAAAACACCGAGCAATTTTATATATCTGTGAGTTTTGGGGTGCCCATCCCGAGGTAACTTGAAGACGTTTCAAACTCCACATTATTAACCTCGCCACATCTCACTTGAAGATCCTACGAATGTTGGCTCCATTTCACCTTGTTTCAGTCTCCTTTTCTTTCTAATACAAGCCATAGCGGGGTGGTTCAGTAACTTTCTTCAGATGTGTGGGTTTTTTCACCATTGCCTACTTCAGAGCTTCTTGTAGCTATTTTCGTGGCATCTGGTACTGATCATGGGCAGAGACACAACAACAAATTTGCTGGAGCACAGCTCTGGTGTGGGGTGGTCTGGAATTAGAGACCCCCTGTTCAGTGTCCTTCGGTACCAGCACTGTTCCTGAAAACACCCTGGATTTTTTTCTAATTCCCAGATGGGAAAGTTTCACTGGGAAGGGAAGGAAGGAGAAGAGAAAGGACAGGGTTTTTCTTTCATCAGTAGGCTTGGGATAGCTGGGAACAATCTCTACTTGGTAGTATATGTGACCTTCAGGAGAACCACGAATCCCCTATTTGTGGGACCCATCCCCTGTAAAATGACCAATAACTACCATTTTCCACATTTCATCTTCATGCTTCCCATCAGATTTTAGACACCAGGAGCCCCTACATAAGCCATATAAGAAGTTTCAGGGATTCCTCAGTCTGTGGAGATAGAAACTAGGGTGAAAAAGGACCTACTAGTAGTATACACAGTCTGACCAGCGAAGGTCCATGGTCACAGATAGGTACTTCAAGACTATCTACGCCATTTTCAAGCAGATGACTATAATAGTCTACCGTAAGCTTGCTAATATAAGTGTATTAAAACAGTCAGATGATCTGCGCTCTGGCATTGCCTGTTTGTCTCCATGGACAACGGAGTTTATTGTATTTCTGACTGCAAAATATCATCTACACGTTAAAACCTAGATGTCACTAACATTATCCTTAGTCCCACCCCAAGCTCTTCCTAAGGTCCACTGTGATTCCAAAAGAAGGCCAGGTAGCAACAAAACCTGTTGTACGTAAGAGCCCCATTTGTAAAATAAGGCTGATAACACTTCATTTCTCCCCTCCCCTGCCTGCCATGCCTATCAGTGCTAGAGATTCTTCTTTTTTTCAGGGTAGGGTTCCTTGCATACCATGGCCTCAACCCTCATCCAGGTTACCAGCTTCCCATTTAAGACTCTTCCTTTGCAAAAACAACGATGGTGGAAGACATGCCTGAAGATTCATATCAACACCTTGGCGCGCTTTCATCCAGGTTCAAATCACAAAGGCGATTTGAGGTAAAAGTGACTGAAAACAATGTAGTGTCCTTAAGTTGAAGCTACCGTTCAGTGAGGAGCATTTGGGAACACCCTGAACTTCCTTCTGAGGATGTGGCTTCATAAAGTGGGAAAGAAGCGGAACAGCTTGGGCCATAATCTTGTCTTCAGAAAGGGATGCTGATAGCACAGCACCACGCAACTGGCTTTATTAAAACATCATGCCAGCAATGCCAAACCATCAAGATTCTTCTCTTGGAGAATGTTGCAAAGAGCATGTTAATGATGAAGAAACTTCTGTGAAAGGTTTTTTCTGAATACCTTTGCTGCCCACTTGTACTGTAAGACACTCATCTCTCCTGTCCTGAGAGAGTGGTTTATTTCTTGAGCATGAAATATTGTGCAGATTAGCAGGAAAGCCCAGTCACAGAATCATTAAAAAAAAAAAAGAGGGGTGGAAGGATGAAGAGAGGTCATCAAGGCCTTTTCTTTGCCTGAAGGCAGGATCAGCTGTTCCTAAGCCATTCCTGACAGATGTTTGTCTAATCTGTTTTTAAAGACCTCCATTGGTTCAAGAATCACAGGCTCCCCAGGCAATCTACACCAGTGCTTAACTGGCTTTACTGTTAGAAGCTTGCCTCTCAAGTTTAACAAAGCTCTCCCAGGGCTCAGTTTAAGACCATTACTTCATGCCTTGTTCCCTGAGGATACAGAGAAAAGCTTATTCCCTTCCCCTTTACAGTCCTTTTTATATAGTCAAAGACTGCTGAGGAGGAACCCTGGATAATCCCCTCTTGCTGAATGTTTGATATCCATGCAGTTGGCTAACCTCAGCTGTGTGATGAGCTCCCATACATTCCTATGGGGGCTACATTCAGAGAATCATAGAAACACAGAATCATAGAATCATTTTGGTTGGAAATGACCCTCAACNAACCTCCCCTGGTGCAACTTGAGGCCGTTTCCTCTGCTCCTGGCGCTTGTTCCTGGGGAGCAGAGCCCGACCCCCCTGGCTCCAAGCTCCTTTCAGGCAGTTCAGAGATCAGAAGGTCTCCCCTCAGCTCCTGTTCTCCAGCTGAACCCCCCAGCTCCCTCAGCCGCTCCCATCACACTTGTGCTCCAGCCCCTTCCCCAGCTCCGTTCCCTTCTCTCAACTCGCTCCAGCACCTCAAGGCCTTTCTTGGCATGAGGGGACCCCTCCAAGACTTCATCTTGCACTTGGGCATACAAAGTGGATCCAGAACAGAAAAAACCAGCATGTTGTACCCAGGAAAGGTCACCATCATATCCTAGGTAGCACAGACTTTATCCTGCATCTCTCTTCAGCAGCAGCTAAAAGCCTGCCCCTTGGTTATATCTGCACTGCAACTCATCGCTGTGTCTGGGACAATCTGAAGGAGGAAGGCTGGTGTTCCTGCAGAGTGCTGGGAGTGGGAAGTTCATGAAGGATGAGAAAAGAAACCACAAGATCCAGATGCAAACCTGGGAAAAAAACCAAACCAAACCAAAACAAAACAAAAACCAACCAACCAACCAAAAACCCAAACAAAACAAAACAAAACAAACAAACAAACAAAAAACCCCACAAAAAACGCTGCTCAGATGATCCACAGTTTCTGAGATTTCTCTAGTGAAATTCATTTTGATGGAAACAGTGCATGGAGATGAAATCATCTTATTTCATCCACGGTAATTCAAGAAGGCTCACTATGAATAATATGCAATGAATGTGCCAAAGATTTCCGCCTCTCATGCAGGGACAAAGGCCGTGTGAGCACTTGTCTGTAAGGCACCTGTGCTGCTTCCGGAGCTCGTAGATGACAGAGGTGGTGCTTTTTAATTACCTGCTTTTACAGTCCAGCTGGTGCAACTGGAGTTCATTTAACAGATCCAGCACCAACTTGTCGGGAAGAATGGAGGTGCCATGTGTGATTTTCTCAAAAAAGACTGAAATGATAAGGGAAGTAAGTGATTACATCATTCCATCACAAGCACCTTCCCACTGCCCTTGGCTTTCTCGTGCTTCCTTCTGCTTTGTAGCCAATGGAGATTTTATTCCTTATTCTTACTCAAGACATTCCCATGGTGCCCACTCCATGGGGCTGCGTTAATAAATGTTACCAGCGATGCTCCGTGCTGAGTTGACACACCACCCTGTACATCACAACATGGTACATGTGTTGCCTTGTGCTAGAAGCAGCAAGAACTCAACCCAGCCAAGAAAGTGCACAGTATGTTACTGAGTGTTGTCCAAGAGTCCAGCCACTCTGGAACTTAAACATAATTCACTAAGGGGCTTCTGGAGTCAACACTGATTTTTGTACCAGCTCATGAAAAGTGTTGGAGAACACTCCTGGGCATGTAAACCTGTTCACCTGTGGTTTGGGATCTAACAGAGGCCAACAACCATTCCAAACAAGCAGTTGGGATGAAGCTATCTAGATTTGCAGGCTACTCAAATTTAGCATCATGGATAAAAGTTCTTCCATGTCAGATGGCCTCAGAGTCACAGGACAAATGTGAGCACATTTCATTCATTTGCACAGACACAGACATTGGGTCAAGTCTTTGTTATTTCAGACTTCATGTCATACAATTTTTCTCAGAAATATATTGAACTTAACAACCTAAGGCTTCCATGAAAAGAGTGGCCAACTGCTAAGACCTCTGCAAACTTCTTAGCAGTCCTTTGAGTTCTCTGCTAGAAAGAAATTAAGGTGAGTTGTTTCAAGAAGCAAAACCATAAGGAAGAATTACAAAAGGAAGAGACGACAAAATCGTTAGATGCAGAGCTACTTACTTTTGACTCTTACATTTATCTTAATACCAGCATACAAGTCTATACTATTTAACTTTGCTTTGAGCGTATTACAGCGAAACTGGTGTCTGCCCTCTCGTTTGTATTAATGCAGCTTTCTAGTAGCCTTTACACAATTAAAAATACCCCCCAAAAAACTGAAATGTTTCACTTCTGCCACTGGCCTTCTCTCCATTTTGAGCTTGGCGTTAGCGGTTTCCCTCCACAACAACATAAACCACATCAATTGCTGGGATCTTCAGATTTACCCCTGCCTTTTCAAAGGACTTTCGTTCAAACACTGTGAAACAATGATAATGATGAAAATGTCCCAGTCATGACTCAAGGTCCCGCCATGCTTGACAAGCCACATAGCAAAGTAGCAGCCCTTACCCTGAAGAGGTTTTACAAAGTTCCACTCGAGTTAGTGGAGGATACATGGATGAGAGTAACTGCTTAATACCATTATTAGTTGTGTGATCTGTCAGGTCAGGGCAACTCTTCTGAAGACATCTGCCATGGGCAGTGGTATGTGTGTGTTCATGTGTGGATGTGCGTGCTGATAGTGTCACTACCATGTGTTCCTAGGTGAGATTCACATCTCCAAAGTGTGTGTGGACACTTGAGCTTTGCCAGGCTTTGGCTGCATCTTCTGCTCTCACTCAGCCTCTTTTCTGTCTGATCATCCTGCCGCCAGAACCTGGGCACTCGATGGTTGCCAAACACGCAATAGAAACATCTGCCTGCCAGAAAGGCGCTTGTGTGGGGTCTCTGCTGCTCCTCTGCGGGAGCTGACAGCCTTTGGGGCTTGGAAGGGGTGCCCAGTTCCTTGCTGCCCTTCCATTGCTCACTCCTTCCTCCACACTGTCCCCCGTGACCCCCCATCTCACCTTCCCACCACCTCGAGACTCGCACATAACCTCAGACACAGCCTACTTCTCCGCATCCCCCAAAGAGCATTTCTTCAGCTCCTCTATCTCTTCACAATCTCCATTGCTCATTTTCATGATTCGACAGCAAAAGCCTCCACACATCACAGTAAAAGGAGCTGCAATAACACAAGGGATTATAGAACCCCATTAATACAAATAAATAATTTCAGGACAACAATACCAGAGGGAGGCACTGGGATCCCACTGGAGACGTAGACTACTCAAATCTTGAAGCTTCTGTTCAAGAAATCTAGATTCTCTGTGTCTTGTTTTCCCATGGTAATATCTCCTTTCTCCAGTCTTGTCTGTCATATCTGTCTAGATAACAAGCTTGGTGGGTCTCAGCCTACATGTCTGATGCTTAACACAGTGACATCCTGACCTTGCTCATACCTTACAGGCTTCATGGAATCACAGAATGTCTTGAGTTGGAAGAGACACACAATGATCATTGAGTCCAACTCCTGTCCCTGCATATGACAACACCAAAATTCACACCATGTGTCTGATGATGTCTGGGTGTTGTCCAATCACTTCTTGTTTACGGTCAGGCTTGGGGACGTGACACCTCCCTGGGGAGCCTGTTCCAGTGTCCAGCACCCTCCGGGTGAAGAACGTTTTCCTAATGTCCAAACTAAACCTCCCCTGGCACATCTTCCTGCCATTCCCTCGGGTTCTATTGTTGTTCACCTGAGAGAAGAGATTCATTGCAGCAAAAATAATGTAATTGTACTCAGACAGAAACACCTTTACATGGAGTCCTTTGGTATGGACTTCTCCTCACATCTCTACATCTCGCCATGAGATGAACCCATGAGATGTGCCAGGGGAGGTTCAGGTTGGACATGAGGAAAAGGTTCTTCACCCAGAGGTGCTGGACACTGGAACAGGCTCCCCAGGGAGGTGTCATGGCCCCAACCTGACAGTGTTCAAGAAGAGACTGGACAACGTCCTCAGACACACGGTGTGACCTGTGGGGTTGTCCTGTGCAGGGACAGGAGTTGGACTCCATGGTCCTTGTGGGTCCCTCACAACCCAGGACATTCTGTGATTCTATGATTCTATGATAACCCTTTGGAGTCAGAGTATCAGGCCACCATAGCATGGAAGTAAATGAGCAAAGCTGCAAGTACTCCTTTTCCCCTACAAAAATGAGGGGATTTAGCAGCAGTCAGGAAGAAATTCCTTATCCTTGAAGTGGTCAAGATTAAGCCCTGGACAGGAGGAATGAAGCTGTGATTTCTGAACACAACTTACCTGCTGTGTGCCCATCCAGCGACTGATTCTGCTGAGCATCGCTCCAGTGCACAGGTATAGTCATATCCTTCCCTAAAGTGCTGTATCTTTTACTGATTCCAAGCCAAAAAAAAAAAAAAAGAAAATAAGTCCAGTTCCTGCAGCAGCTTTCAAGGAGCAGGAGAGAGGGAAGATGTGTAACACATGTGTTTTGCAGTAGGACATCTTACCTCAGACCAATTCATCACTGTCCATCCAACCTGCTGGTCCCCGGCGGCAGGTCACCGGCCTTTCCAGAAGTGATCAAAGGGTGAGATTGGGAATGGTATAAACTTTCCTGGATGGGATTACAGCTGAGCCAGAGAATGCGACACTCCGTGTGAGAGCTCCTTCTTTTCATCTCCCTGGAGCGGGTTCATTTTAAACCCACTCCTGCTGTGCCCAGCACCCAGTGCTAACAGGAGGTGTAGTAGGGATGATTTTGGAGGAGGACATGGTGTAACTTTCGGCCCAAAAGCCTGCAGCAAACTGGCGGTGTGTAGGGCTCACCCCCTGCAGCAGCTGTCCTTACACAGGAGCAAGCGTGCATCAAATGAAATATTCAGGTCCTAAACTCTAAGTAAGGTTTAAAGGCAAGGTGAGGCCAAACAGCATTCAGGAAAAATTACAGCAGGAAGATTCCACTGAGGTGGATTAACACAAATACACACTACTTCTGTCTCATGGCATCTCATTTGTGTCGGGTGGTCCTGGGTGCCAGGCAAGAGGATGCCAAGAACTGGTCCTCTGTTGCCACCGTATCACAGTAACTGGGTGTAAAGGGGTGAATCCCTGGGCTGTGTTTACAGCTCCTGAGTCTGCAAATGGGATTTCCTTGGCCAAAAAGAAAAAAAAAAACAAAACAAAACAAAACATTTTTCATAGGTCCATCTTCTCCTGAAAGGTGAAGACTACATGTCTGGGGCTTTATAAGATTTCTGTGTGTGGAGCAGCCTGCAATAACTTCTGCTAGTGACCGAAAGACAGAAAAAACACACGTCAGTGGAGATACAACTTCCAAGAAGGAAAAGGGACTTTCCTTCCAAGAGGGAAAGCTTCCAGATAAGGAAAGAAACCCCCACCAATACCTGTTAAAGTTAGTGCTGGTCTGTGGGTTGTTGCAGGGCGAACAGGGGCAGCCTGTGAGGATACGTGTGGATCAGCAGCCTGTGCACTCACCAGCTCTTCACAGCAGCTGATCCTCTCAAGGAGCTCCTGCTGCGTCCCTGCAGAGGCACAACTGCTATAGACTCATAGAACCATAGAATCATTTTGGTTGGAAATGAACTCTAAGATCGTTGAGTCCAACGGTTCCCCCACCCCAGGCACTGCCCCATGTCCCTGAGAACCTCATCTCTGTCTGTCCAACCCCTCCAGGGATGGTGACTCCAGCACTGCCCTGGGCAGCCTGTTCCAATGCCCCACAGCCCTTTGGGGAAGAAATTGTTCCCACATCCAACCTCAACCTCCCCTGGTGCAACTTGAGGCCGTTTCCTCTGCTCCTGGCGCTTGTTCCTGGGGAGCAGAGCCCGACCCCCCTGGCTCCAAGCTCCTTTCAGGCAGTTCAGAGATCAGAAGGTCTCCCCTCAGCTCCTGTTCTCCAGCTGAACCCCCCAGCTCCCTCAGCCGCTCCCATCACACTTGTGCCCAAGTCACCGTTGCTGCAGTTGCTGTCAGGTGTGCCTGTTTCACTTGTGCCAGTGTTGGGGAGCATCTCAGACACGTAGGACTAAGAAAAACCTCCTAAACTCCATCTACTGCTATCTTAGCAAGTGCATGCTATATTTCACGAACTGATTTTGGCCTTCCCACCTAGAAACTTCCGTGACTCCATACCCCTTCTGCCTTCTTCTCCTCTAAAACAATACTGTGATTTTTCTCTCTGTGACTGCATGAAACTTTTCAGCCTCTTTTCCTGCCTCACTGGCTTAGGTGAAAGACTCAGCGTGTCAGCCGTGCGCTGGAGTTGTCACGGCCTCTTGTAAGCACTCCATATATTACAAGGAGTGACTCCCACAAAGGCTTAAGATCCGTGACAGCATTTTCCAGCTCTGCCTTGTTGCTTCCAATTACTCTGACACAGAGCTAATGCGGAAAAGAAGATCCATGTCTCCCATCCGTAGTCTCGCCAGAAACTTTCCTCCCCCTTCATCCTCATCCGTCGTCCTCCTCGTGGATGAGTTACATCTTTGGTGAGCAGCCGAAAACTCACGCGTAAGGAAGAAATATGCGTGTACTAAAGCAGAACATGTCATATTGTTTAGATGTTAAGGGCAGGCAGCAACGTAGGACGTGGCATGAATCACAGCTGCAGCTTGCCTGGAGGATGGAGATACCCCGCATGTGGCAGCTGGTGCTGATTATCGCATGAAGTTGTCCTTTTTTTTTCTCTTTTTTTAATTCCACCCATTATAATAGGATCCAGTAATTCATCCTCAGCATGGGCTGTGTGTCTGTTCTCTCTGGAATATCTGAGGGATGGGTTAGTAATCCATCACAGGGAGATAGCGAACTTTTCCTCCTCTTTGTTTTCCCCCAGCTGACTTCAGGGCAGCCAATGTACTTCTACCACCTGAGGAACACGGAGACTGGCCTAGTGTGTTCAATCTCCCAGGGGAAGCATCATCAAAGCCAGTGTTTCTAATTAAATAAAACGGAAAGATAAGCAGATTGCCAGGCAGGCAGAAAATGCAAGGGTTCACAAATGCCTTGCAGTGGAAAAAACAGTGGCAACTTACACAATGATATAAATCACAGATCAGCTGTCTGCCTTAAGCTGTGACTCAAACAATTGTGCATCTTTCTTCCCACTGGCAGCTTTCGCTCTGAAGGAGATCAAAAAGCTTTGCAAAACAATGCACAGATCACCACGAAGGTACCTCTGCCTCCTGAATGAAATGTGGAGATGCCTAGCACCAAACAATGTGGCTGCCCAGATGTCTGGATCAAGGAGCAAAATGCTTTATGCACCATTAGAAATTATGCTCTGGGAATGTAATGAGCAGCATCAAGCCGGGAGATTGTGTTTTAACAGGTAGCAAAGTGAGTAATGCAGTGGTTCTGAATGCTGACGGAATACACTTCATATCAAATTGAAAGTGCTTGGCAAAGATATTTGTAAGTTGCAAGGCATCTTCACATGTTGCAGCTACTCGAAAGTACTGTGGGTACTCCTAGATACCAACTTAGATGGATCCTTAAACCAACCCAGTGTAAACAACCTTAAAAGATTATTCCTTATAAGTTGTTCTAGATAAATACTCCAAATAATCAGTCAAGTCTGAAAGTCCCAGCTTTTAGTCTTTATCATAAGAAAAGGTGTTAAAATTAGAGGTGTAGCAGCATCTTATCTTAACCAGCTCAGTCTATCCTAAGAACATAAGCATAACCATGTTGCTTTGGGTTAAGGATCCATCTATTTTGGCATGTGATAGTGGCCAAATCAGAGAATAAGGCAAGTACAAGAAAGGCCTTGAGGTGCTGGAGCGAGTTGAGAGAAAGGAACAGAGCTGGGGAAGGGGCTGGAGCACAAGTGTGATGGGAGCGGCTGAGGGAGCTGGGGGGTTCAGCTGGAGAACAGGAGCTGAGGGGAGACCTTCTGATCTCTGAACTGCCTGAAAGGAGCTTGGAGCCAGGGGGGTCGGGCTCTGCTCCCCAGGAACAAGCGCCAGGAGCAGAGGAGACGGCCTCAAGTTGCACCAGGGGAGGTTGAGGTTGGATCTGGGGAACAATTTCTTCCCCAAAGGGCTGTGGGGCATTGGAACAGGCTGCCCAGGGCAGTGCTGGAGTCACCATCCCTGGAGGTGTTGAACAGCCACGGAGATCATGTTCTTAGGGACATGGTTTATTGGTGGACTTCGTGGTGTTGGCTTAACAGTTGCACTCAATGATCTTAAAGCTCTTTTCCAACCAAAATGATTCTACGATTCCGAGTACACAGTTGCATCCTCAACACCTAGCAAGTCTCATGTTTTTTCAAGGTATTTTCTGATACTTTGATTTATAGTTAGGGGGCTATATCCTGGCTAAAACACCAGGTACAAACCCAGGAGGAAGCAGGCAGGTCTCGCCCAGCATTGTTGTGTGCATCCCATTTCTTTCCACCCACCTCCTCACTCATTCATCCTCGCAGCCACACTCCAGGTGCCGACAAAGCTGGTGTGTCCCAGCCACTGTAGCTTTTCACCGATGGCTGCTAATGCCTCAGCAACCCATGCCATGTGGTTAGAAAAGATTGCAGAGCTCTGAAGTTCATAAAAATTCCTAGATTATTAGTTTAATAATAAGTCTAGTCTTTCCACATCAGTACATTATAGACCCCCGGCTAGGCGTTTTAAATCCAGGACTATGAGAGAATGTTGTAAAGTCTCCAGCCCACAAGCCTTTTTTTTGTTTGTTTTCTTTGAGAAAGAGGAAAGTTAATAAGACAACCTAGAGAATGGGAATAAGTCCAGGAGACAAAGAGAAAGAATGAGAGGGACCGAAAAGAAAGAAAAATTAAAAGGAAAAAAAAAAATAAAGTGGAAAAAAGCCAGAGGAAAAAAGATGGAGGCTGATAAATGGCTCTGCAGAAAGGCACATTGAAACTCTGTTTACAATCTCATGGTACCAAAGCATGCAGCATTAATAGCTTTTGACACCTTGTAAACTCAGCAAAACTAATTTTGCAGAAAAGAAGTCCTTTCCCAGAAGTCTCCTCTTTCTTGCTTAACACACATTTTCTAGGGCCGTCATGTCCCCTTTCATCACGAGAGCAGAAAGGAAGCTGGGAAGATTGACGAGGCACCCGGGCTAATGCCCCGTGTAGTCTTGCAAAGGCAAAACACAAATACAACTCCATCAGATCTTCGATGACGCCAACCACCCCGTAACACTCTGCTGGGACAACGGGTCCAGAGGCGAACTCGTAAACTCCACTTGTGAGGTAGCCAGTCGTTATCGTCCCAGTCTGAGAGATAAAGAAGCTGAGCAGGGTAGCCCAGGGTCGCACAGAAAGCTGATGTCAAAGCTGGGGCAGAAGCAGGGGCTTTGTCCTGTGATCCTGACAGAGCCCACACCAAAGCACGGACTGAGCTGTAGTGTAGTCCTTCACCACCATATTCATGCAGCTTAGGAGGCATGGCCATGATGGTGTACCCAGACTGAGGTGCCCTTTCTCCTCCACCAGCTCTACGAAATGTCTAGTGTTAGACCATGGTCCAAGGACAATGGACTTTCAAACCACCTCCTGGCCAACTCACTACTTGGCATCAGCCACATGATGCCCAAGGGCTCTTGGGGGTAAATGATGGTGGATACACACAGTGAGTTACCCCTGTTCCACATATGAGAAAGATACAAAGGGTAGCATGCATCAAACTTGTTCCCTGCTGCACCTCAAAGCTCAGCTGAAAGACTTACCATCAATGCCTTGCCTAAAAGCTACCTGGGCTCAAGATATGGCATATTCTTGCCAAGTGGAGCCATAATCTGAGGTCTATGTTGACGCATTCCCTCATGCCAAGGCATGGCAGACCTGTATGGTTTAGCACACCCATGAGAAGGAAGCATCTTTGGGTCACCACCAGCCATGTGGTGTCCCTTGAAGGACAGAGGCAACATTCCCACCAGCAGTGACTGTGGGATACAGACTCCAAAAGTGCCGTCCTCGCTGATCCTGAAGATGGACAAAGATGAAACAAGACGATGTTTTGGATTAATACATGCTGATGGACTTCTGCAGGAGCACTAGCAACAGAGGCAGAGAAAGGCATAGGAATATTTTTTTGCTAAAAGGTTTTAGTTATAAAATAAACTTTTCCCCCAAAATGAAACTTTTTACATGAAATTTCCCATTGTTAATGTTCACTGTGATATTTGTGGGTTTGTTGGGTTTTTTTTGTGGAGAATTTATCTGATAGTTCTTGAAATTTTCCATTCACCCTGCTCCAATGGATATTTCCCTATATGTTAAGAAACACCATTAGAAAGACAACACAAAAAGCTACCTCAGATTAGTGGGAACGGCAACCATCTGCATTGTGGGAACACACAACAAGGGTCCCATTAGAAGCTGGCAAAGGAGGATTACCTGCTTCCCTGCCCTCCCCAGGCTTGGGGTGATCGTCTACCTTGGGGCTGGTAGTTGTCTGTCTTTGGTTTTGGTTTTGTGGAGCTGAAAAAATTGTGAAGCTTCTCTGAAAAAGGCAAGTTTTCGTCAAAAAAAAAAAAAAAGGTTGAGTTTGAGGGAACGTTTTGAGCACAGTAGAATTTTCTGATGAAATGCATTTACGGGGGAAACACAGAGAAGGTCCTCAGATGCAGCATCTTTGTGTGCCCCCCTCTTCCAAAAAGGGGACAGAGGCATTTGGTTCATGAAGGAGCTGCCCATGAGGTGTCTGCTTTCAAGGGACAAGGGCTGACTCCAGCAAGCTGTCAGGAGCTCCAGTTTATGGGTCATTGTCCGCCTCCAGTTACAGGTCATTCTCACCCCCTACCGCTGGTAACATGAGCTAGAGCTCCCCAAAGAGAGAAAAATTAGCTGACAGACATAAAAGTCGTTCTCGGAGCACGACCTGGCCATTCTGCCTCTGCCACACATGTTCTCCCTCTGGGCTCTATCACCTGGTTGCAAATCTCACACCCTGGTTGACGTCTCAGAAGGTACAGTTGTTTTTGTTTGGTTTGTTTTTTTTCCTTAGTCTCCAGTAAAGTTTGGCTGGTGACTTTCTGACCCTTTTGGTAGCACAGCAAGTGTCAAGACCAAAATTAATTCTCACTCTCTCCAATGAAAACAAAACAAGGCAAAGCCACCGTGTTCCTTGCTCCCAGGTTCTCCAAGGTCACGACGGAGTTTAACCCTCCCTTTGTCACCACCCCTGCAACAGCACAAAGTTTTCACTCTGTAATAACCTTGATTCAGCAGGCAGGAGATGCGCCAGTTGCTGGGCTGAAAGATGCTTGCACAAACTGGATCCATTTAGTCCTGGAAGGATCACTGCTGGGGCTTAGTGGTTCACTGGTGAAAAACAAAACAAGCAAGCGAGAAGCTCTGCAGGACTCTCCCCTCCAACTGGAACCTTAATCCAGATACTCGTCTGGTTTCAGCGATGCTGAAGAGTTGGGCCAGACTTGGCAGCAGTTAAGCATGCATTCAATGGAAAGTCGTATTCACGGCCCGCATTCTGACTCAACAAGATAATTCAGTTCTTCTGCCAGCTCTTGGGACCTTGGCTTGGTTAGTGAGTAATTGGGCTGGTCGTATATTCATTAAGCAATGTCTTCACGTGTTTGCTGTTACTGTGGGGACAGTGAAGCCTGTAATGACAGAGATGAGCAGCATAAGACACACAGAGTTCATCCAGCGCATTTGCAGCAGCACAGAGTGATCTACCTCAATACTCAGCCTTGTTATGCCAGAGTAGGATGGGACTTCACACCTAGCAGGGGTTACCTGGAGAGAAAAAAATGAAAGAGGGATACTGGTCATGGAAGAGATGTCAGAGTGGAACACAGATAACCTTTGGCTAGCAAAATCCAGAGTAGAGGAGGTTTGAGGCTCTTCTAAGCCACTTCTCCTTTTCAGGAGTCCCAGTATTTACTCCTTGTTGCAAAACCATGGGACGTGCAAGAAAACTAAAAAACTATAAAAAGTCGAAACCACCTAATCTGCTCCCAGTAATAATGTAAACATGAATCTCTAACAGGACATACACACTTCCACTGCTCAGCTCCAACACAGATGATATTTGTTTACGTTTTGGGGGGACGATATGGGAAACAGAGACTTTCAGCCCGACCTGATGAAACTGGGAAGGTGTCCAAAAGCATCTGCCGTGTCAATGGAGGGTGAAGGAGGAAGCTTGAGGAAATTTTGGCACGCAGAGCTAGTTGAGCAAGACTTCCAAGGTGCTGATGGGATATATAGCTAAAGGGCAGCACAATGGGCTTGTGGTATTCCCTACCTGCCTAAGACCTGGCATCCAGCTTGGCAACGGTGGAGCTGAGTCTGTCAAGAAGGATTAGAGGGAAAAACACACAGGGTTTAACATTTAATGTTTGTAAAATGTAGCTGGAATATGAACTGATGAGAAACACATTGATGTCTAACCAGCAACAGAGACTCATCCACGGCTGTTCTTCCAGTCAAGGTTAAACATTTTCGAGAAACAATATGTGCACGGTCCTGAATTTCAACATGGGGTCAGATCAGGAATTGGTGATTTTCTGTTCTTCAGACTGGAAATACAACTCCCGCCTTGCCCTAGATGAGCTGGCCCAGTCTCTGTTGTCTCTTCAGCTGAGAAGGAGAACAGAGCAGGTATTTGTTAGGTGTTCCAGACCTGCAGCCTCTGAATCTTCTCCTGAAAACTGGCAAAGATGAGATTCAGCCATTTAAAATCTTCATCAGATCCTCCCTTCAGGTATCCAGGAACCTCCTTTGGCGTGAGACACTTTGCCATGCAATAGCCAAATGTCCCCAACTCTAAATAATTACCTTTGCTGTCAGGCCCACCAAACTTGGGGTTTGGAGATGAGATATTAAATTAGAAACATGGCACCCACTGCAGCACTTCTGTCCTTTGCATCAACTTCCAGCGAAGCTCACAATGTTCATAATCCTGAGAAAGGAGACAGTGTAACTTCAGGTCTAGCCCCACATAGGATGAAGTCAGCTTGCATTTGGAAACCTTGCAGTCCATTAGACTGTGCAGGGCCTTTAACTAAAGGCGTATCTTTTCTTGTCCTTTGGCTTCTTTTCCACTTATGTAAAATATATTAAAACAACATTCTGATCTTCTCTCAGCAAACCTCTGCAGTGACACCTTTTTCTAATGAGCATCCAGAGCTCAAAATCAGGAGGAGTCACAATGGGTGTCACCATCTCGTCACACCCAGTTAGAGATGTAGGCCACCAATAACCCTTCATCTCAGGATATACCCTTTACATCTGTTCACAGAGTTAAAAATACCATCCTAAAGCATATCCGCTCTTTCAACGATAACCCAAGCAGCTCAAAATGCACTGGGTTTCATGTGGAGCAGGTGGTCAAAAGGGCCCTCAGACCCCTTCCACCACCAAGGTGCTGCCCCAGACCCCAAGAAACCTGCAACTCCAAGGGACTGGGAAACTTTGGAGCTTCAAGCCGTTGCTGTATTTCTCACACAGGTCCTGCTTTGAAAGGCTAAAAGCAGCCTGGTTGCAGAGGATCTGGAAATTGCGGAGACCTTGTAGACACCCATGGGCTGCAGGGACCTCTGGGGAAGAGAGGAGCTTAGGAACTGGGGCTCCTCTGTTCTCAGCTCCACAGCAGCCAATTTGCTCAAGATGTGGGATCCTGGAAGCTGAGGACTCTCCTCCCAACCCACCAGGTGAAAACCCAAACAGAACGAGCTAGAAACATGCCAACTTTCCATCAGGTCCTCGATGAAATCCAACGGTCTCCATGGATCATTTAGATTTCAGCTGTGGTATCTATGGAGGTATTGTCATGGCGGGAGGTATTGTCATGGCGGGAGGTATTGTCATGGCGGGAGGTATGGGTAGAACTGAGACAAAAGAAACAAACTAACAATCCCCTGTAAACATGGGGGGGGAAGAAATACCTGAGGATTTAAAGGGAAATAATTAGTGCTGGACTCAACCCAGGTCATTTATCTAAAATCCCACATAGCTTGGGGGCCTTCATCTGAAACATGTCTAGCTTTATTTTTTTTTTTCTGTTGTTTTAACCAGACTGAAGCCTATAAGACAAAGATTTGAGACACTAATAACTGTGGCTGATTTCTGCCTGGACTCGTTTCAGCCCTCTGTCTCTTAATGCTAACCAGCAAAACGAAAAATAATTAATAACACTCAGAATTCTCCACGCCGAGCGCGAAGTGCCATTGTTTCCTTCACATTCCTCGCGCTGATTCTGCAGGGCCCCAACCCAACAAAGCAATCAAAGACATGTGTGACGCTGACAGCCTGACTAGCAGATTTGGCTCCGAAGGAGCTCAATTCTAGTATTTCATCCAAAAAGGTGCCGGGCTGTTAGTTGACGAACTGTACGGACATCTTGAACAGGTTCTTGCCTTGGCCTTGAAGTGTGACCATTTGTGACTTGATCTTTTATGTGGGCTTCCATGTTTTCAAAGCTGGCCATGATAATCCAGCCCTGAAGCCTTAGATGAGCTTCCAAAATAGTTTCAAGGAGGGTATTGGTTGATGCAGAAATAGTTGTGGGGGTCTTCTGCAAAGTTGCCCTTAGGCTGTGTCCATATGGGCAAATCAAACAGCACCTGGGATTATTACCAGGCACAAGAGCGGCTTTCTCCAAATGGTTTCATTTTTAGGATGCTCTTGGCACGGGTCAGGTCTGGACCACCAGAATGTTTCATGGACACCTCCCAGGCACAGCTTAGGAGGAAGCACAAGCCAAGGACTCTTCCCAACAGGCAGTTCAGCTTTGGATGGCAAGAAGGAACAGCAATATGGATGCAAGCCCTTCCTTGCTGTTTGTCCTGGGGGCTGGAGATCAGCAGTGGGCACATTTAATTTACTGGTACAGACCCAGTGACTAAATGGCTCTCTTACCCTCTGTTACCCAGTGGGAACGTATCATGTGGCAGAAACGTTTATAAACCTTCATCCATCTGGAAGTCATTATCTCAAAATGAAGTTTATTTGAATAAATTGTATTAAATGATTACATGTTATTTTTGCCTCAGCTAGAAAGCAAACTGTTGTACCATTGCTGAGAGTCTCTCTTTGGTTCAGATTTGTTTTAGTACTTTATCTAGACTATCAGCATCAGGGTATGGCAGCTAATTTGGCTGCTTTACTACAGTTGTCTGGTGGTCGGACGTAATTTATTAAGAGTTTGACTCTTTATTTAGGTTTATTTGTTACTGTTTCTCTTCTCCATCTTCTGTTAGGTTTGTATATTACCCGTCTAAATTGTCTCTTTATTTACTCTTTGCATTTTGCAGCGAAGATTTGAAACACATATTAAAGTCCAGAAAAGAAAGAGAACAAGACTGCTAAAAAAATATCCCAGATAGGTTGCCAAAATATTGTCACTCGTGTTGTGTACTGGGAAAAAGCTGGACTAGACAGCTGTGGGGCTGATTCTTCTCCCAGTGAAAAGAAAACAGGGAAAAAGGAAACAGGGAAGGCTAAAGCAGAACACTGACCTTCAGCAAATGCATAGATTTTTAGTCCAAGGGTCAATTTCTACAGTCGTGCAATCTCACTGCAGACCTCCGGGCCACTGATTGATACTTCACGATCGAGCAAGAGCATGCCTTTTGAAGGAAAAAAAATAGCTGCTTGATTTAAACGTGTGAACTGTTGGAGAGTCAGCTCATCCCATACATTTCTGTTCAATCCTGTCTCATTGCCTTGCACATGCTGCCTCTGCTGCCTTGCCCTTCCCAACCCATCTGCACCACCAAACCCTCGTGTGGGAACTTCCTTCCCTCTGATCTTGACGAATGCCGTCCCATCCCGCTGATATTCATCCCGAGCAGCATCTCTTTGATCACGTCTCTTCCTCCCCAGGCGGCTCTCCTTGGATTCCCCCATCTGTGCTGCATCCGACGTGAGCCGACTCTCCTCCGTTTTCAAAGCCTGTCATCCCTCCGTCGGCGCCAGGCGTTCCCCGGTGGCAGGTTTTGCATCTGCTGCCCATTCCAGGTTTCTCAGAGGCGTGCCTCTCTCCTGGCCAGAGCTTGGATTCATCAAGGAACACGAGAAAATGAGGTTCAGGAGATGGTACTACTCAAGTGCTTTGCCATCTGGGGCTGGTGGGCTCCTTCCACGTCCAGGTTACATCTCAAGAAGATAAAATGGAGAGATTTTAGCGCTCATGCAGCCAAGGGCACCATAAATGAGTGTGAACATGATGCCCAAGATGCGATAAAGTTGAGAAGCAACTGACCTACTGACAGTTAGAAGCAGTTTTAAACCGTAATGTTCCTCCTTTCTGTGTATCATTATTCTCCACTACAAATCTGACCAATATGGTTCTTTTGCAGCAGAGCTTTTTTGTTGTTGTCGTTGGTGGTGGTTTTGGCTGGTTGGTGGGGGTTTTTTGGGTTTTGTTTTGTTTTGTTTGTTTGGGTTTCTTTGTTGTTGTTGTTTCTTTTTTTTGGTTGGTTGGTTGGTTGGTTTTTGTTTCTGTTTTTGTTTTTTTAATTCCAAAGGTTGGAAGTTCAATAAATCTTTATTTTTTCCCCCGCACGTTACAAATCTCACCTTGGGATCATGACATGGTGTGAACTGTGGGGTTGTCATATGCAGGGACAGGAGGTGGACTGATGACCCTTGAGGATCCCTTCCAACTCAGGACATTCTATGATTCTATGACATGGACCAGGACCAGTGGTGTGCTCCCCTCTGGCCAGTGACCATCTCCCTCTTTTGTGTTCATACCACAACCAGCACAACAGACAACTTCTTCCATACATAAAAATAAACTACAACCATTTGCTTTTCTATCCTGTAGCCACATTTCCACCACTCTGTAGTGATTCCTTAACTCCTTAGTTAAATCCCTTTAAAAAGCAGGATAAACGTCTGCCAGATCCTCTGATTTGTATACTTCCAAAGTTTCCAAGCCCGTCCTTATCAGCTTAATTTTTCTCTTTATTTTTCTTGCTAATGACATATTTAGAAAGGAATTCCATATTCTGGTGGGTTTATAGGCATTTATTAATTACATCCTGCTCTTTGTTTATTAATGATCCTGGGTTCTCATTTTCCCCTGTTATAATTGTAGAGGGCTTTCATTTCCCTTAGCCCTCGCACACTTAACATTAGCTCATAAATGTTTCCTTTCTTATGCCCGGAGATTTTAACTATTAGTTTAATTGACCAATGGCTCATCTCAAGTAGAGAACTGACTCATTGTGCACTGCAGCTGTCAGCAAGTCGACTAATTGATAATAGGCTCACTGGGGCCAAGTCCCAGCTTGAGATTAATAGAGAAGAAAGTAGACACTGGATTTCTCCTGCATGTTTGCACAGCACAGGCCAGAAGCTGCCCCAAAGTTACTAGGTGTTATCACAATAGAAATAATAATAATAATAATAATAATAATAATAATAGGAGTAATAATAATAATAATAAATAAATAAATAAGAAGAAATAATAATAAATGGTGGAGGTGATGTATGGAAAAGATGTGCAAATGTTTCCGCGAAAGCACAGTCTAAGTGCTTCCATTTTCCCAGTGTTTAGATGACCCATTTTCCACACGACACTGCAAATTCTTCTAATAAAAACCCCAATTGTACTTGAGAAACCTGTTCTCTGGTTAAAATTTTAAAAAATAGTTTAAAAAATCATTGATGGAGGTGTCAGAACAAGGTCAGCGTTGTTGGGATGAGGGGCACTGAGGGAGCTCTTGGGAAGCAAACACTACAGAAGAAAAAGGCCAGCATTGCCCTGGACCAGGAGTCCCTTTGGTGACCAGTGACTGTGAGGGAGATAACACCATGCTGCCCAGAAGCCTACAGCAGTGGAAATGGTCACAAATTGACAATGAAGCTATACTCTCAGCACATCAGCAAGGCGTTCAAACATATGCCCAATGTTGGAGGCCATGGGGCAACAATGTCCATGAGCTTTCCTGTTGTCAAAGGTGTCACATCCCCATGTGAGATGAAGCCACGTGTGCCCTGGTATGGGTCCACCAGTGAGGTGGGATGCAGCTGTGCTTCCCTGCACAAAGGCAGAAAGCCTAAGCTTAACGCAACTCCTCATCCTTTGCACCGTCAGGAGGACAATTTGGAAGTCAGAGCCAGACCTCATGTTGGGGCCACCTGACCTAAGGCTGGCTCTGTACCTCTCCAAGATGAGCTGAGTAAACGTAATTTTGGAGGATATTGGGATGTCGGCAGAGAGCTGGCCTGCAGTTCTGGGGTCTCAGGCTGAAAAAGGGGAGGGAACCGGTGAATCTGTCGTCTGCCGTTGCCAGTTTTTCCTCTCAGTCTTTCCTGACCCTTCTAGCCCTCTCCATATGTGTTATGTCTCTCTCATTGAGCTTCAGGCCCAGCCAACAAGCTCCTACACCAGGTTCCTCCACCATCAGGCTGGAGCAGCTCAAGGAAGCCCCTTGTGCAGCCCAAAACATGTCCTCACTGCACCACGGGAGCTTGGAGACCGTCTGACACATCAGAGGAGACACAGCTTCGGGAGTCTGCCTGTTTTTCTCTCCCTCGGCTGCAAGCTTCCTCCTGTAGACTACCCCTTTGATTTATTGCACTTTTGCACTTCTGAGCACCTGGAAAGTGTTTTTGTCCCATTAATTTCGACTTGGAAGTTTTCGATGTTTCCCAAAAGAAAAATAAATCACTCAAGCTGGGAAGAACGCGCCCCACACAACCTCCTCCCTTGTCTGGGTCGTCCCTCTCCTGCCTTCCACTTGCTTTTCCCTCCTACTGTTCCCTTCCACCTCCTCTGAGAGGGAAGAGGGGGTGATAAATGTGCCACGCAAGGTATGAACTTCACATACCAGGAGCAATGAGGTAATCCTATCTGTCCAAACGTCGTTTTGCTGAGCACCTAAACAAAGCTCTCTGCACCCAGCGCGTCTCCCGTTGTTGGAGATGAAGACCATGGTCTTAGGAAAGAGGGCAACCAGCCAGAGGGGTCTAATCCCTGCAGGAATCTGCCTCCACTTCTAAAACATTTGGCTCCTAGAAGTTCAAAGCACCTCTGGATGGTCAGTGTTGGGCTGAAATTGTGTTTTCTTTAAGGTCTCCCCAAAGGTGACTCTTCCAACCCAAAGGTCTCAAGACTCCGTTGCAGTATTACTTCTCCCACTCTCCCAGGTTGCCTCCTAGCTTGTTGTCTTCCTTCTTGCAAGGGAGCAACCTATGGTAGCACACACTGGTCTTGCTGCTCAGATGACATACACCAAATCAGGCCTTGTCCCATTTTATCTGGCACAGCAATGAAATACCTATACTGTTGCGTTCTATGGTCAATTTTATGGCCCAGCCCCTGTTATTCAAGAGTATTGATTCTCTGCTAATATCCTGTGTAAATTAAACACTACTGATATCTTCTGCCAGGATAACTTCTGCTCTGCACTGGACATTACTCTTTTGCTCTAGGATATTCAGTAAAGACTCAGTGATTAGGATTTCGTAATATCCCCCCTTCCATCACCACTTGGACAACTCGTTCAGATTTCTTCCAGCGGTGAGCACATGATGAACAAATTAGATACACTTGGCACTAAAGGAAGTGCTTCAAAACCTAGTCAAGACTTGGGTTTTTTTGGGTTTTTTTTGTTTTTTTTTTTTTTAGTATTTTAAAGATAGCCTCAATGCCTAAATTCAGACCTGGTTTAAGGTTTTTCACAATTTGCTTCTCCTCCTTTCAGTACAGAAAACACAGTGAGTGAACCGCTTGTAAGTTCACTTTACCATTTTATATACAACCTTTTTATTTTTCCCCTGGAAATTAGATTTACATGGTCATTCGGCCTGTCGTCTATTTGTCCCCCATCTGTTTATTTTTCAGTCAGCTTTGACAGAAAGCTGAAGGTCTCCAAAGAAATTATGTTCCTATTTTCACATTAAAATAAAAATTCAGAGAAAGGAGTGATTTAAATCTAAACAGTTTCTTCTTAATTTTTATCCTATTAGCTGATTGCTATGGGGCAGGTGATGTACATAGCAGATTGTAGTGGAAAAATTGTACAAGAAACCCAAGAGAATTCTAAAGGTGCAAGAGAAAACAATGAACAATCTTAAAATAAATCAGTTTAACAAGCCATCAACTTTGAGACATAAATCCATAATGACCAGACCTTACTTGCTGCCATTCTTTGTTCTTCTAGTTTCTGTCTGGATTTGAATCCACTGAAACCCTGCTACGAAGGTGATTCCCTCTGCTATTTTCAGGCTGTCTAGGAATATCTGAGGAGAAAGGATTGGAAATTCTTCCAGAAAGCACATTTTCACATGTTTTTTGTGCTGCAGCCCCTAGATGCAGTGCGTGCATCACAATCTCGAGGTGAACCATTTCAAAACAGGACTCAGCCCAGCACAGAGGCCAGAGCAACCAGTGCCAGGTGTGTCAAAATTGGTGGTGACTTCAAAATTACCACCTGTCCTGATGATGATACCTGTAAAAAAACAAAAAAAAAAACCCAGTAGGACATTTTCCTCAAGACTGGAGGTTTGAATTGCTCAGTGTTGTTGTCAAGAACACATTTAGGACATAACTCATCTCAACCTAGACTTTGTCCGTAAGTTAAAAGAATTGCATCACCAAGTCCCTGCTTCTCTCCCTTATGCTAAGCATAAAAGTAATGAAAGTAAATGAGACCAAAAAAAAATATTCCAATAGATCAATAGAAAAAACTGTAAATAATCCAATTCTTTCCACTTTATTCTCTGCTGCCTTGAGATGCTACAACGTGGCATTTAAGAGCATGAAAAGAGTCTTGTCCAATTCCAGAAGCACAGTTCCACAGAACTTAATTTTAGTCCTGTCTTGATCAAATTCCAAAGAACTGAAAGGATTTCCCGGGGTAAAAACAGCATAGGAGAGTGAAAAAGCAGGCGAGTGTGTTTTATGAAACGAGACGAACATGAGTGCTCTACCTGCAGCGCCATGAAGTTTCAGGGAGGATTTCCAGTTCCGGAGGGACGTGGGGAGAGCAACAGGTTTCATGTCAATGGGGGTGCTAGAATAACACTACTTACACACTACATTGCTAAGGAGACCCACTTGGGAAAGCACAATAAATAACACAACCACTTAATAGCTCTGTACAGCCTTTTATCCAAATGTCTCCAAACATGGTACAAACATTCCTTAGAACTGCCGCTCACCCCGGGCAAAGTCACGCTATCTTTGCCATGGCAGATAAGGAAATTGAGGTTACATTATTTCCAGGAGCTTGTGGCAGAGGCTAGAGTAAAAGCCAAGAGTCCTGACACCTATTACCCTTTTCCCCGTGGGAATGATGGAAAAAAAAATCGAAATGGAGGTCTGAGTCCATGGTAAATCCATACTCAGGGCACTCGAGCAGTGGTTTGGTTTGTTCCTCCAGCAGGGCTAAGTCAAACTACATTACAGGGTAAAAATGGAAGATACTAGGAGAAAAAGTGAAGAAATTGTACAATAGAAGCAAGGCCAGCTAAATGCATAGTACATTTATAAATACTTGAAGCTGGTAGATACAATCCCAGACCTACAGGACACAAATATCTACCTGTGTTGGAAGCTGGAGACTGTGGGGGATGCTCTAGGGCATCAACTTGTACTAGAACTAGACATCTGTGAGGAGGTAGATGAACTCTTGATGTCAAAACCAGGTGTCTGGAGTCTGCTGGAGTGGAAAAAGAGGCAGGTTTGAAGCACAGATCATCCAACCCAGGTGTTTGCCCTGATATTGGATGAATAATGCCAAGGTGAGGTCGGTCCTTTTTACAGGCTATAGATGATGAACTAAGATGTCAACCACTATGCTGAAGACACTTAAATTTGGGTGGAAGACTCCTTTCACAGCAGAGACAAGACTGAGATTCGGCAGAGTCTGTCCTCTAGACCCATCCACACCTCATGTGTTGGAGCAAGGAAAAGAAACATTAGATGCAGGGACAACCATGGGAGACACGTAGGGCTTTAGCATGAGGTGCCTTCATGAAGGTGTCACCAAACGCACTGAGTGCCTGAGCTTCCATTATAGGAGAGAGCAGTCAAAAAAACTGTGGAGCTCAGAGAGCTGTTCACCTGGGACAGGATCCAGAAATCATCTGTCCTGGTCTCCAGTTGGCACTGCAGAAGGACAATGGTCTCTCATAAGCCTTTGGCTGCATTTGCAGGGTTATATCAGGTTTCTCCAAGCATACTCTAGGCACTAAAGCACTAGCAGGTGCTCACGTTTCACCAGCTGGATGTCATCTGCAGGAGTGTTTGGCTAAACAGATCTCCATCAACTACAAAGGCAAAATAGACATCACAGAGACACCCAAGTTTACATGTCTAGGTCTGAAACACACCACACGCCTCAAACCTACAAATTTATGAGTCCTTTATGCCAATACCTGTCAGGGGCCAAGTGTCCACACCTGGGACACTCTGGGCTGAGCAGCAAGTTGGCACCAGTTTGTGACAATTACAAGACCTTCATTAAACAGCTGTGAGTCGTGAAGCAGCCTTGGTTTCCACAGAGATCACCAGGAACTGAGGGAAAAGTCGAAGCTCCCAGGACGAGGCCCACCCATGAGAGACAGCCCTTGGTTTTGTCCAACAGCAAGGCCAACATCTGAGTGAGCACAGACCCGTGAACACTGATACATTTGCTTCAAAGCTGTGATAAAAAGGGCCTGTAAGAAAGACAGGGATAGACTTTTGAGCAGGGCCTGTTGTGACAGGAAGAGGTGATGATTTTAAATTAAAAGCGGGAGATTCAGGCCGGACATGAGGAAGAAGTTGTTGGCCCTGAGGGTGGTGAGAGCCTGGCCCAGGTTGGGCAGAGAGGTGGTGGATGAACCATCCCTGGAGACATCCCAGGCCAGGCTGGACGGGGCTCTGAGCAACCTGAGCTGGTGAAGATGTCCCTGCTCATGGCAGGGGGGGCACTGGGGGAGCTGGGAAGGTCCCTTCAACCCAAACTATTCTATGATTCCATGATAACTATGATTCTACAGCCCTCCCTTCCCAAGCCCCAACTGTAACAAAACAGCCTGTTAACTCTAAGTTGTTATTTTTTTCTACCGAAGAAAAGGAGGAATTCGTATTGTTATGTTTTCTGACCTACAGCTAGCAACACGTAACCCCCATTCTCCCTTTGAAACTCTAAAGTGTTGATGTTAGTGTAACGTAAGATGCTGAGGAAGCCATTCCTCACAAATATTATGATGTGGTTGTCATGTTGCGGTCCATGCAGAGTGATATAGAGACTGAAAACCAAACTGCCCTGCTGGGACACAGCCCCAAAAGACAAATCTGCCTCTCGTGGTCTAGTCTGCACATGCTGGGGGTTGTTTCTTCAAAGTGGTTCCTTCAGGGACTGCGTGGGAAGAGGGACCGAGGTGCAAGAGGAACAGACAGTCCACTCCCAGGGATGCAATGACCTGTTACCGCTTGCTTTAAATCAAGCAGTAAAAGATGGTTGATGGGGGTCTCTGTAGCTGAAGATGCGCTGCCCAAAGGACGGAAAAAGGAGAGGGGAGTTTGGGTTCGTTTGTGTATAGGTGGAGATTTACTTGGCAGTCAAAGGAGGCTTTTTACTAAATAGTATGGGGTTTCAGGGGCTATTCTGGTCCTCTGGCAGGCAGTGCCTCATGGAGGTGGAGGTGACCCTGTCCATATAAAGAGTTGAACAGCCCATAGGAGCCCTACTGACAATTTTACACTCGTTTCAGACACAAAAGAAACATCAGAGCTCCAGCATCTCTTAAAAACAAAGACACCTGCTTTAATGATATCCATGTCCAAGACCGGGGGAGATTTATAGGAATGTATCCCACTGAGAAACAACTGTAATACCAAAACTCCCCCTAAACATTGGCTATCAGCTCTTCCAAGGCTGGCTATAAACCTATAGCTTTGTTCAACTTCTTTTTGTGTTTATAGAAATCAAGGAAGGAAGAAAACTCCAAAAGACCATCTGGTTGTTTCCTTCCTCCTCTTGGGGAAGATTCCCGCCCCTGGAGTTTATTTCTGTTCTTTAGAACGGGGCTTTTGATTTGGCAGCTCTCAGATCATGTCCAGCCTGCCAGACAGTATGGTGGACGCCTTCATTCAGCTCTGGAGCAGACAGCTTGGGGAGCAACCATTAAGGTCCCACAATGCTGAAATCCGGTCCAGCCAGACCTCTTGTCTCCTGGACAGCAGTGTTAGAACAAGGACAACCTCAAGCTGCCATAAAACCCAGCAGCTCCATCACTGCTTCTGCTTGGTCCATGCAAAGAGGAGTCCTCTCGTCCCACCTCTGGGTACAGTGGCATCCCTGGGGAGCAACTCAAGCCCACCTGGAAGACCCACAGCATCATGGAGTATCTTCCCATTTCCAACTAAGTGAGCCACCAAACTCCTTTCTTGGATCCCAGAACCACCATTATTGTGTTTTAGCAGGGAACCCGAACAGGACCAGGCTGATGGTGCCGTAAAGATGCAAAAAAGGCTGTGGTCCCTCTCCCTGTGGCTCAGAAATTCCTCTGGCTGCTGGTGCCTTTGAGCTGCAAAATTACCTCCCATGGAACTGCTCCAAAACCAGAGCATTTGTGCAACAACTTTTCTACAAGCGCGTTTTCTCTGGAGGCCTGAGGCACACATGCCTGGGGACTCTGCTGCTGTGGGAACCTTCAGAAACTATAAATGTCCTGGTCTCTCTCAACCTTGTCCTGTGGCACATTACAGTCGGTGTGTCAGTTCTGACATGTGCTATAAGACTATTAGGGTGGTGTTTTGGGGGCGGAGAGCAAAGAGTAAATGTTCTTTGTAGTGGACCCTGTTGAAATGTTGTCTGTGAAAGCAGGGCACTGAATTCAGCACTGCTCCTTTCCAAGTTTCAGTCTCCTGTCCCAAGTTTCTCTGCCTCTCTCTACAACTGGTGGAGGACATGCACTGCACACCACTCTCAAAGCACCCTCTGTCATCGAAGAGCCTTTACTGGGAGCCTTCCAGGGCCAAGATTAATGTGCCTTGCCCCAGGACAAGGGGAAAAAACAGCCCATGACAATTCTTGCTGTGAATCCAGTTCTCCAGCCACCTCCAGCGTAGCAGAACCATCCCAGCTCTGTGGTTTTCCTTGCAATTGATATTGTCTGTGCCATATGGAAAAGAAAATATCTGTCAAGAAAATAATTATGCACTGACTGGAAGGCAGTCTTGGGGAGTGTGTGCAGAATCTTCACATTTAAATCTACATATGAATACTCCAGATCCAAAGGAGAGGGGGGTCTAACCCTACCAGGACGAGATTACAGAATCATAGAATCACAGAATAGTTTGGGTTGGAAGGGACTTTCAAAGATGATCCAGTTCGCCCCCTGCCATGAGCAGGGACATCTTCAGCAGCTCAGGTTGCTCAGAGCCCCGTCCAGCCTGGCCTGGGATGTCTCCAGGGATGGTTCAGCCACCACCTCTCTGCCCAACCTGGGCCAGGCTCTCACCACCCTCAGGGACAACAATTTCTTCCTCATGTCTGGTCTGAATCTTCTCTCTTTCCGTTTAACCCAGATGGGTTCCCCAAAGTCTATCCTGTCAGCCAAGCAAAAAGTGAAACCCTGTTCTCAAAGTCAGGCTCACCCACACACATGTAGGTGTCCCAGGATGGAAAGGGTCCATGGTTCGCTCACCAAATCCTGGAGCTATGACGAAGGGGGCCTGTGGAGAACACAGTGGACCGTTACCCTCCACCCTACAACAGATGCAAAGCTGGCTCTTCCTCAGCAGCAGCGTGATACATGAGCACAGCTGGATCAAAGCTTCCCAGTAGCACAGGCAACATTGAGTTTTGGTACCACTGGGGAAGGGGGACAAAGCTGTCCCAAGCGTAAGGAGACAGCTATGGGGACAGGCAAAGGAGAGCTCCAGGGCTGCCCGAGGACAGGGGGACAACTGCAGGCACAGCAGCTGGAGTTGTTTTCTTACCATCAGGATCCTGTTGCCTTTGGCAAGTGCGTACTGAGCTTGTTGGCAGAGCAGTTATCTGTCACCGATCCCATCCATGGGACAGATGACAGGCCAAGCACCCCCACCTTCATTGGTGTCTAAGCTCATCAAATTAAATGCACATAAACATGTGCTGTTGGAATGAAGGTGGTAAAACCCTGTCCCAGGTTGGGCAGAGAGGTGGTGGATGAACCATCCCTGGAGACATCCCAGGCCAGGCTGGACGGGGCTCTGAGCAACCTGAGCTGCTGAAGATGTCCCTGCCCATGGCAGGAGTGGCACTGGGGGAGCTGTGGAGGTCCCTTCCAACACAAACCATGCCATGCCATGGTGTTTCTCCATCGCGATGCAGCCAGTTGTACCTGAGGACATGCAGAGATACCACATCTCCATGTGTGGTTCTCTGTTTTCCCCCCAATGTCACAGCACATATTATAAGCATACACAGCATCGCCTACCTGCACCATTCACAGTTTGTGGTCGTTCATATCAATTTTTTTCGTAGAAATCACCGCCACCACCCCGAAGCAGGCACAAAAGGAATTACAGAAAATGGAAGTGTGTTGCGGGTTCTAACCCCTTCTTCTGCAGAAATAGGATATTGCGAAGGAAAAATATAAGTACACTTATATATAAATCCACTGCCGAGAAATTTTGAAGGCTGCAATTTCTCTTTGCTGCCAGGATTTGATGAAGGTAGGAGTGATTTGTTGCATCCTAAGAAGACAAAGTTTGTACAGTCACTCTCAGAGCATGTGGGAGGGAGTGTATATCTATCTGACGGACTGTCTGCTTTTCCTCTAGCAATTTTTGAACCGCTTCACCAATTTCAATTTAATTTCACAGAAAAGTAGCCGTCTCCAAAGTACTTGAGTTCCAACATGTTTTGTGAAGGAAGGAGGGAAAAAGAAAGAAGCAGACAATATAAATGTCCCCTCTGAGGAAAAGCAGATATATGGTTTCTGTCCTTATTAGACCCTACAAGATCTATGTGAGAGAAGCCATGAACATCCCAAACACTGCAAAAGCTTCAGCAAGGTTCATAGCTAGTAGACTCTGGATAACTCAAACCAGAAATAATTTTAAACTAAAGGAAGGGAGATTCAGGCCAGACATGAGGAACACGTTTTTTAGTGAGGGTGGTAAAACATTGGAAAAGGTTGTCCAGAGAGGTGGTGGCTGAACCATCCCTGGAGACATCCCAGGCCAGGCTGGACGGGGCTCTGAGCAACCTGAGCTGGTGAAGATGTCCCTGCTCACGGCAGGGGTGGCACTGGATGCGCTTTGGAGGTCCCTTCCTACCAGAACTATTCTATGATTCTAAATCTTTTTAAACCGGGGTGCATTGCTACCCATTGCTCAAAGTACAGCAACCCTTGTAGAGACCATGAGTTCCTAGTACTAATTTCAGCGAGTTAAGCCAGTCGCTAAGTGTATCCTTGGCTGGCATTATGGGTTTATCATATCTCCTGTTGCTCTTCCGCTTCTTCTTTACAAGTCAGGGACATTTTAATCTCCTTCTGCTGGCACCTCTCTCCCCAGGAGTGCTTTGCCTCCTCCTACCCACCACCCCTCTGCCGACCCCGGCTTTATCGCTGGAGCCTGGCAGGACAACGCCAGAGTGAACTTGCACTTGCATCTCCTGCTGTTTGTTGTGATGACCTGGCGTATTTCTCCTGCTGGAGAGTTCGTTTTAAATTCCTACGTTCCCAGCCAAGCCTTTGTAGAAGAGCGAATCCATCTCTTTTTCCCCTTGGTGCACTACAACCTTTTCTGGTCCTGCTCCAGCCATGGTGTCCAAGTCACTCCGGCTTTGCGGAGGGACAGGAAAGATTTGTGTCATGTGTGTCTACAAGGTCAAACTCTCAAACCCCATGGGTTTGCACACACCATTATCCCAAGGTTTTTGGCTTCCTCTCTTCCAGTTTCCAATATTTTTAACTCTTCCTTACGCTTTGCAAATACACTAACTGCTGATCTACCAGAAAAAACAAACCAAACCAAACCAAACAGAACAAAACAAAACATCCCTATAACATGCTGTTGAGAGGCTGATAATATTTGGGACATCAAAAACAATAATTTCATCTAGGAGGATAAACAGGTCACACAAAACAACTCTTATTTTTTGATAGGATGTTGATTGTTTATAGCAAGTATCCACAAATAACCTGCTTCCCTCAGTGATATGAACAATCAAAAAAAAGGAGAAATTTCTCCACTCTACGCCTGCATTTGTGCGAGGTTTGTGCCCCAAAAGCCCTGTTTCTCTGTTTTCTCTTAGCCTGTATCTAACACATTTCCAGTAGCTGGGGAAAACAAGGGAAGAGATAAGACCAATATGAAAAAAAAAAAGAAATCCTCAAACAAGCGCATATAAGCAGAAGTGAATCAACTTGCTGGTGCAATTTTGCTTGTGGAGAGGGATACCGGGGCTTTCTGAAAGCCACAATGAGAGTATATTGCCAGTAGAATAGTATCCTCCACTGGGGAAAAAAAGCAGCAGAAACCTTATTCACTTGTTGGGTGCTTCATTGGGTGACCATGCTGCATTTTGCTGTCCCCTGAGACATGAGAGAGGTTAATTATTCCTTTCACTGAGATGAAAAACGGCCACTTACGCAACCAAAGCCTTTACCTATGTCTGTCAGTGCCTTACAGCTGCTGTTGATGTTCTTAACAAAGTGCTTTCTAGTTGGCTGTAGACCACACATAGACCACAAATCTCCACCCTTCCAAGAGAGATGCATTTTCTTGTTCTCCTTTGTCAGGGTGAAACCAAGCCCTAGTTAATTGTCTTTAATCAGCATAAGAGTCCATAGATCCTGGCCTGGTAAATGCCTGAATTTCAGCCAGAATCAGGTTTCTGGAGGCCGCTAATTCCATCAGCTTCCATAGGGATGGCAGCACACACAGAAACAAGGGTCGTGGCTTGCAGGCACAGCACAGCCCCAAATCTGGATCACGCAGAAAAGCCCTCACAGGATGCAAAACATGATGTTACCGGGAGTATTTTCTCTGGTGTCTTATTAAATGCACGTCAGACTGAATCGGCTGGAGCAGGTCTGGAAAACACATGCGATGCCCATCGCCAGGGCAAGCGAGAGGAGAACATCCTTTCCAAAGGCAACAGGGACACACCATGTCTAATTTTCAGCATCCCCCGTTGGTTGTCTCTTCCCGTATCCTCACCCAACAGAGAAAACACTTATATTTCAGCATGAAAATTATGTGGCGCTGTGGAAGGCTTCCAAGACACCCAGGCAAACTTCCCCGCTGGGATGGGCAGTCTCTGTGCCACACACCAGAAGTGAAAAGCATCCTTGTAGTGATATAAAGCTCTCGTTAAGCCAAAAAAAATGTAACAGGAGTCTCTGTGGGGAAGCGACAATTTATCAGTCTAACTGGACTGGAAATTCCTTTTCGGCAAGATCTGCTTGCTCTTGAACATGTGCGGCACAGCCCGAGGAATGAGCAATGAACATGATGTCTCTTTTATGTCTGCCACGGCAGACAGCTTTTTAATAATAATCATAATTATAAAAGCCTGCCTAGTGACTTCACACCAGTCTTCCTAGATATATAAAACATAGACGGGAAACACAACGAGATTTTTGTGCTATTTACCCTCAAAATGTCCATATCCTGACTCAGTTTACTTCAGGATTAATTGGTCACATCACTAAGATGCAGTAAGGTTTGAACACTGAATTGTATAAACGCTGCAAGTCGTTCCCATGAGGGTGCAACTGAAGGTCCCCCATAATTAGGTTTTCCAATGTCTAGCAAGGGTTGTGCTCACCACACAGCCCTTTCTTCCCCCAAGCATTAGCAGGATTTCTTTCTTTTCCTTGCTTGGGCTCACAAAACATATTAGAAATTCCCCCTCTCTCTGGCTTAAACTGCCCGACAGCCTTAATGTTTTTCTGAAGAGGTAAACACACAGACACAGGCATGTGCAGAACATGATTGTATAAGTTGTGCTTTCTTACGAAGCCAAGCAGAAAGCAAGCCAGATGACTTCAATGCAAAATGCACTTAGAATAGGAACCCTTGCGAAGGTGATCAGGGTGGTGATGATTAAGCTGGTCCAAAGAGTAACAGGCTGTAAGGGTAGCTGTAACTCTTGGGTAAATCAAAATAAACAGCCATGCAAACATATGTTATATCAGTCATAAGAGTTGCAGAGTCTCAGCCAAAGCGTTTGCACACTGAGAGCAGAATTTAGCTCCAGGTGAATCGAATTGCTACTGGTCATTCAGGGTAAATCGCCCTGGGTAGGTCCATCCTGCAGCACCAGGACACAGACATTGCAGCAGAGCTGTGCTGATAACAGGATGTAAAGAAGATGAGAAACCAAGGCACCTTCTCTCTGTCAAGTATTGTCCCCAAGAGCAGTACGGTGGAGTCCCACCTCCCAAGCTCAGATGGGGAGCAAGGGTTTAGTAAAAGCACAAGAATTGGACCTAAGAGATGTCAGAACCTGGAGAGATGGTGGTGGTGGAAAACAAGTCTCATTTGAGATCCTCTTGGTGCTCTTCTTCAGATGCTTGACACAAGAATTTATGTTCATCCATGGCTGCGATGGATGTTTCATTCACCCAAGGGAGGGATGGGGAAAGCACAGGGTGAAGGCTACAAACCCTACTGAAACCCATCTAGGGGTTGACAGAGATGCCATCAGGGGGTCGGGTAGCATTAGCTGAACAGTCCGGGTTGAGGAGAGGTCAGCTATAGGCATTTGCCATATTGAAAAAGGATTTGCAGCCGAAAGCAGGGCTTACTGGAGAGCTTCCCCCTGGGACCACTTGCAGAATGAACATAATTGCCTGAGCATTTAAGAAAATAGAGATCCATCTTTCCATGCAAGTGGGCCTGCTGCTGGGAAGGGAAAGCTCAGGGACACAGTGGAATAAATACCAGTGCTTTGCAAAGCAGAGATAAATCCACCAGCGAGGAGGGAGCAAAGTAAGAGAGCTTTGGGAAGCTTTGCACATCAAATGAGCAATATATCCCCTGATGAGTGAGGGTGTCGGGGAAGTAGATCAATGGGCAAACTCTCCAAACAGTAGCATCCATCTCTCATAATAAGGCAGCAAAACTGCTCTTGTTTCCTGTAATCTGATAATCCACCAGAGGAAGGAGAAAAATGCCTTTAAATGGTGATTATAATTCCTGTCATGGTGTTTCCTGATAAAGTGGCCCCCCAACATAGTGTTATTATCAATCATGGCTACCCAGTAGCACCCAGAGGCTCCCATGGAGATCAGTACCTTCAGAGGAAGATCTTTGCTGACCTGAAGGATTTGAAGGACCCTCATAGAAGGGAGGGCTCCACAGAGGTGAAATGAGTTATTCAAGGCCTCACAGTTGGGAGTAAGACCAAACCCAACCATGCTTTGAGTTGTGAGATTCTGTGAGCATCATGCAATCACAGCAGTGGTTGCGAAGGTCTTTAGTCCAACCTCCTCCTCGAAGCTGGACCACCACGAGCTTCCAGACAAAAACAGCAGCTCACAAATTGCCTTAGTCAAAACAAACTGAAAGTGAGGGGCTGAAAAACATGACCATCAAAGCTGTATGTTATTGTATAATCTCATGAATGTTAAGCAAACTGCTGGCAAGGGGCTGACTCATGTTTTTGACCAATGCTGTACTGATGTTTCCTTCCATCAATTTCCTGGCCGGGGTACTTCATGTCATTTCTGGTTCCTCCCTTTTATCCCTAATGTGTGGAAGCAATAACAATGCTCAGGACTTTTTTTTTCATCTCCATCATCATGACAGGTAATTGTAATGCTGCTTCTCTCTGCCCAGCAAAACGCATGTCTATGTATGTCCATTGTTGGCATTGCTGTAATTTGTACTCCAGAGCTATCTAAGGGCCCAGTGCTGGGTCAAGTGTGCCTTGTGTAGGTGCTATAAAAAAAAGAATCCTTCCTCAAACAAGCACCTTTTGACATCAGCTGGTGTCACAGAGGCACCCCAGAAATCAATTTAGGCAGGTGATAAGGTCTAAACAGACTTAATTATAACCGGAACTGTTTATCAGAGAACCAACTAAAAGCAAGGTTTATCCAATATTATTCAGCACTTTGACAACATTATAAAATACAGGTTCAGATACCGGTTAGGGGCTCAATTATCATACTACACAGCTGATTCAAATTCAAGGGGTTGGATCCCAAAACTCTGGAGCGATGGTTCAAAATGCACATCTTCCCACTCTTACAAAGTGAGGACTCTCAAGGGTACCCAGTTCGCTTACCAGTAAAGCAAGGTGTCTCAGTTCTCAAGGAAAGTTCCTTAGATGGCCAGTGTAAGCAAGAGACCCTTCAACTACAGGCCTACTGCTCCAAGGACAACCAGCCCAACAGGGGTCTCTGGCTGCTCCATTTATAGTCTAGTTGAATCTGATCTGTGGTCATTTATGGTAGTTGTCCAGAAACTTCTCTCAACCAAAGCACTGAATTGGTCAAGGGCCTTTTCTGTTGGCCAAGGGGTGGGTGTATGGCCATAGCGGTCCATCAGCCTAGAAGTTTCTGTTGCTTTCAGGGGTGGGAAGTGTATCTACCACAGCTGGTGACCAGCATCTCATTCTTGTCCTGAAGGACTAATCTCAGATTTGCCCTGTGCCTCCACGGTGCCTCTGGTCAGCAGATCCCACATGGCACCATGGCTTGGTCCTCTCTCTCTCATCCTCCCTCACCAGAGAAGTGTGTTCAGGTGGGAACTTTGAGCATACGAGCACAAAATATGAGATCCTAGCTGTACCCACCAACACGTCATTAAAGATGAGTCATGGAGACCAAGGTGCTGCATGGCAAAGCCAGGTGATTGAGGTAGCAACCATCCCACCCAGGACACATTGACCTCCTCTGGACAGAAGAGCACCAGGTACCCCAAGGTGCCTTTAACATTCATCCACCTGCCTATCTCCTTATGGATGAGATGGACTGGGAGACCTGATCCCATTCCTGCTCTGCTTTTTACCTCCCCCAAGGGGTGAATTCCTTGGAAGCAGGACCCTTTAGCCCATCCATCTTACATGAAGCAAGGGAAATGTGAGAGCAAGCAGGAGGAGGGAAGGTGTTTTGGGTGCTCCAGAATAATCACTAGTGCAAAGAAAACCCCATGTCCCTCCTCAAAATAGAAAGGGAATGAAGGAAATAGTTTCATAAAACTCCCCCTTTACAGCTCGTATCATATAGACAGGGGGCTACCCAGGTTTTTGATTAATTAGGTACGTAATGGGTGGCTGCTTCAGACAATGTGCAGAAACAGCTAATACAGTGAGCAGCACTGAATCACAGGCATAAGAACAGGCAGAACAAAAGCCCCAGATTGCTTTATTACGGTTTTGTTATTAAATCATCTCTTCTAAAGACAGAGTGTTATTTTAAGCCGGCTCATGGTTTCAGGCGGGCAGGAGGGTTGCCCAAGTCCGGTGTCAGCTCTGCAGATGCAAACGTTTCATTGCAGGTAGATCTACCTGAAGCAAAGGAAACTCCAGATCCTGACAGCTCGCTCTTGGCTGCGTGCTCCTCAGAGCCAGGCTCCCACCCACCACCCTTCTGCAAGACCAGCACCTTTCCTGGTTACCTCTGGACCCCAGAAGACGTGTTGTCCTCCCTGAGCCCACCACTGCCAGCTCCCAGATGTCTGTGGCTGATGGAGGCCAACCCCACTAATCCTTTGGGTGCCCTGAGGAATAATTCGGAGCAGCTCAGTATGTAAACCCCACAGTGTCACTGTCCTTCTTCTTAAGGTGTGTCTGGACTAGAAACCATACACAAATCACAACCCCAGTTATGTTATGGATTTCCCCAAAATGATGATGGATGATACCTACTCTATTTGGAACACAAGTCTTATGAGGAACACCTGAGGGACCTGGGGGGTTCAGCCTGGAGAACAGGAGCTGAGAGGAGACCTTCTGATCTCTGAACTGCTTGAAAGGAGCTTGGAGCATGGAAAGGGTTGGTCTCTTCTCCCAAGTAAAAAGCGACAGGACAAGAGGATACAGCCTCGAGTTGTACCAAGGGGGGTTGAGGTTGGATCTTGGGAACAATTTCTTCCCCAAAGGGCTGTGGGGCATTGGAACAGGCTGCCCAGGGCAGTGCTGGAGTCACCATCCCTGGAGGGGTTGGACAGATGGATATGAGTTTCTCAGGACATGAGGCAGTGCCGGGGTTGGGCTAATAGTTGGACTCGATGATCTTGAGAGTCTCTTCCAACCAAAATGATTCTATTCTCTTTGCCACGAGAGGGCACTTTTACATTAATTCTCATATCCCTGGCTCTAGCATGGAGTCTACCTGAACATGGTTTGGTCATGGTGGGATCCAACGTCCAGTTCATTGAGGGAAGCTATTTCACAAGGACAGGGCAGTGTATTGATTGTTAGCTGTTAGGTTACAGGGGAGACTGTAATAAGAGATACGGTGCAGCTGAGGGTCTTGGTGTGTCAGTTGTATAAAGAGAAAAACAACACCAAAGAAAACCCTCATGGCAAAGGATGCCACATGGAAAGAAAATTTCCTGAGAGGAAACAGTTTTGTAGGGAAGATTATGCAGAATTGTAATATCTTTCAATCCAGATGAAAGAGGCACCTGCTTGCCAACTTCTCCAGCAAGGACTTTGTAAATTAGCATTTTGAAAACTGGGCAGTGGCTTATGTTTGCTGCAGACACAAGTCATTCCTTTGCAAAGACCTCACCAGCTGGAAGCTGCAGGACCAAGTCCAGACTGCTGACTTGGAGCTGATTAGAAACCTTATTTTTTACCCCCTCTCCATCATGCAATAGATGTGGAAAACTGTAAACCCTGAGAATATGCATAGCTCTGAAATTACCGCTATTCATCATGTCCAATTGGCTCTTGGAGGAATCCCAACCGGTCAAGGACTTCTGCAGCCTAACAATAGGTGATTATCTTTCGCTCCAACTCATTTTGCCACAACTGCCTCCCAGCCTCTGCAGAACTGTGATTTTTCATTTGTTTTCCAGGAAAAGTACAGAAGATTCAAGCAATGAGACAGGTCTTTTCTTCTCTGGGGAAGGCACCTCATGTTTAGGCAAAAAATCAACTGTGCCTTGTAAGTCAGTTAATGACACAATCACTATCTTGTACTTCAGGCTAGGAGGGGTAGGGAAACAAAAATTAAATGTCTCTTTAACTAAATTCTGTAACTTAATTCCAGAAAGGAAGAGAATGACAGACATGAATTAGATCAGCCTTGGGAAAAAGAAGGCCTTTTTTCCAGTCATCTTTATGCTCTCTTTTTTCATGTTAGCTTCATCTTAAGGATCCAACCGTAGATTAAACACCATCCACACTGTGAAAAAGGGCATTCAAATGGTGAGCAAACACAGGAAAAGCTGACATTAGAACGAGGATGGTAAGAGACTGGAAAATATGACTTACGAAGAAAGACTTGTGGAGTGATGACTCCACAGCCTTCTTCAGAAACAAAGCCCATGGTGACTGTCTTGGTGTTATTTGAAGCAAAGCAAATTTAGGTTGGCTCCAAAGGAAACCTACTAAGTTGATGGAAGAGAAATAGTGAAAAAGTCTAGACTCACTTCTGCTGTGGGTTTTTTATGAGCTGGCAGCGTGGTCCTTGGTGTAGGCATTTAGACTAGATGGTCTCTTGAGCTTCCTTATCTCCCAAAGCTTCCTCCATGCCCAAGATCATCAAATCCCACAGGCCCTGCTATATGTGTCCCATAAAAAAGGAGACTCTTTAGCTTCACCGCCCATACTTAGAGTACAAGGAAAGCAGAGCAGCAGGGGAATGTTCATCTTGTCTTCAGAACCTATGCTGGTGACATCTGTTCACCCACATACATCTTACCTCTGAGCACCATGGTTTCCAGGAACTGATTATGGTTATAGACATTGAGATCAGCAGAATAAACGTGGAGGTGATAAATCAAATCGTGTTCTCAGTAGTGTTAAGCTTTTCTGCAAGCAGCTTACATGAGATTTTTGCCCTTACTGAGGGAATTCCAGTAAGACCAGTAGAAAAGAAGACAGAAAAGAGTAAATACTGTTTTGTTTCATTTGTGGCATTTTACAGTATTGGAATACATTGAAAACTTCCCAGTTGGGTGAAGGAGACCCTAACCTACTGGAGTTGGACTCGATGATCCTTGTGAGTCGATTCCAACTCAGGACATTCTACGATTTCATGATTCTACAGTTCTATGATTCTATGATCCTACTGTTTTCTAGCACAGGGAACAAAACACATTTTCAATTTGCAGCAGGCTGGGCTAGAAGGCAAAGGCAGAACAAGGGCAGGGAGGAGACACTTCCATCATCTCCAAAGGTCAGAGAGCCCCTCTCTGTCCTCCTGCACTAACCTTTTACCTTCGAGCATCCTCTTCCCAAACGCGACCCTTCACGGGAGCACTAACCATCTCCGGCAGGTCATTGCTTTGAGTGGCAGAGTTATTTGCAGCAATCAGCTCTTGCTCAAGAGTCAGGAGGCTAATTAAGAAGAAAAACATTTCAATAGCATTTCCGTTTTGCGGGATTCACGGTTTGCATTTTTGTCTCCTTTCCCCTGTGTGGAAAAAAAAAAAGAAAAAAGTGTTGTAATGAGTCCCGAAGACAGGGAGTGACATGTGGATCTCTGGCACCTTCCTGTTGAATTCTTTCGGTGAAGGAGTCTGACCCTTCTCAGGGAAGAGGTTCATGCCTCAGTTGCATGTATGTGATAGGAAGAGAACATCTGCACCAAGACGGCCTCCTTGCGTCCGAGAACCACCCACAAAGTGTCTTCTCCCATCACCTTTCCCCAGTCATGGGCTCCCGAAGTCCATTTTGAGTCATGTCTCCTCGCAGGCATGTAGTCATTGCACAAGATTTGTTCCCATCACTCATTTTACAGACACATACTACTCCCTCTGGTCATAAAAACCAGGTCACGGCACGCTTGCAGCGTGATGATCTGAGAACAGAAGGGTTTCAAATGCTCAGGAAAGCCTGGGTTTAAAAGCCAGGTAAAATTCAGGAGGGATAATAATAAAAATATGGATTATTTGCATGCAGCGGGTGAAAGACGGTCAGTGCTGTGGGTATAATTTCACCGGCACTAAGCCTCTTCAGTTGTACAAAGTGATCCACGGCTGCAAAACGAGGGGAGAAGCCAGGGACAGGTCATATTTGCAGCTCATAACGCTGGCAGCTGAAAGCAGCAGCCAAAGCATCTCCTCTTCCCATCCACAACCAGGCACTTTCCCGAACCTTAAACAAACGACAACACTCAGCAACTCCCAGCTTTGGGAGAAGTTTCCTCAAAACCGATGCCGAAAGGGTTTTCCCCGACATCTAGCGGCTGTTGAAAACACTGAGTGAGATAACGCGGCAGGAGAAAACAAGCTGTGCTATTACCAGGAAGATTAATTACAAGTGCAATAATATCCAGGCCTTCTGATGAAATATTTTACAGTATATTGCCCTCGGGAGAGTGGCTCTTTTTACTGATTTATTTTAACCTTCACATTACGCAGATACATTATAGATGTCTTCAGAGATGCCCTGGTGTTATTTGCCCCCTGACAGCAAATAATAAACTCTTTCTCAGCTATATAACATTTCCAAGGAAGCCCTTGACGTGACTAGGAAAATATTGAAGACAATTAAGTCACATGGCACTTGTAGCCCTGTGGGAACTGACTTGGGTTCTGCTCCAGGACTCGGATAGCATGAGAAACCCTGGTTCAAATGGAGTAGCAAGAGTCTTGGAGGTAGTAATTATTAAAGATCTCCTGGTTAAATATCCTCTGGGGTCTCTCTATTATTTTAATAATGGTTCAAGCCAGCTTTACTGCTTCCAGAGGAGCCCGTTAGCACGAAGAAGGAAGGGCAAGGGAATGCAGGCAGGAGACCAGCTGCCCATGGTTTTGTTCAGTGGGGGGCAAGGGGGTGTTGGTGACACAACTTTGGGGGTCCAGGTAGATTCTGTGTCTCACTTACATCCTTGCTTTCAGTCTCACTGGATGGAGCAAAGTTATGGGTGGAGGTTGCTGTGAGGACATCATGGGGTTCCCATGGTTAAAATTTTAACCATGGTTCCCATGTTTAAAACATGGTTAAGAGGATTCAGGCCATTTAGGGAGATTTCCAGCCATACCAGGCAGCTCGAATCACAGAATAGAATCACAGAATAGTTTGGGTTGGAAGGGACCTTCCCAGCTCATCCACTGCCACCCCTGCCATGACAGGGACATCTTCACCAGCTCAGGTTGCTCAGAGCCCCGTCCAGCCTGGCCTGGGATGTCTCCAGGGATGGTTCAGCCACCACCTCTCTGGACAACCTGGGACAGGCTCTCATCACCCCCAGGGCCAAAAATTTTTCCCTCATGTCTGGCCTGAATCTCCCCTCCTTTAATTTAAAACCATCACCCCTTGTCCTATCACAACAGGCCCTGCTCAAAAGTCTGTCCCCATCTTTTTACAGGCCCCTTTTAAGCACAGAAAGGCCACACTGAGGTCTTCCCGGAGCTTCTCTTCTCCAGCTGAACACCCCAGCTCTCTCAGCCTGTCCTCCCAGCAGAGCTGTTCCAGCCTCGCATCATTTCTGGGGCTCCTCTGCCCCTCTCCAGCAGGTCCATGTGTGTCCTGTGCTGAGGACCCAGAGCTGGACCAGCACTGCAGGGGGGTCTCACCAGAGCATCACCATTGCTTCATCCCTGCCCTTAATTCCTCATCTGCAATTAATACGGCAGCCATATTCCCTCATTACAGTTGTCTTGGCTTTTCTGTGTTTGTGCAGCACCTGGCACTCCAGCCACAGAGTCTGGCCAAGGCCCCACACACTTGTCACACTGAAGAGAGACAATTGCGACTGGCAGGGGTGAGGTGGGAGAGGAGTCCAGATCCCACCAACCTGCACAGTGAGGGACTCACAGCCTCCCTTGGCCTCAGGGGAAAGACCCTTTCACTCCCCAGCAGTCCCCTTATCCCACCCACAGAGCAAAACCCCTCTTAAATCCTTCGATAACCATCAAAGCACCTTAAAATAACATTAGGGTCCCTCCCCATCCGACCCAGACGCCGTATCCGATTTCTCTCGTCGCTGTGTGTATTGGCGTGACGGCACGGGAGTTGCACATTAGACCTGCCTGCCACGGGCTTGTGCAATAAATCTTGGTCGACAATTGGCTTTCGGCAGATTTAAAGCCTGGTTGTGAATATTCACTTTCTCTGTTCAGGCCCCTCAAGGGACCTAAATCCCACAGGGAGGAAGAAATTGATTTCTAAAAATCTTAATTAGTAAAAATAACATTGGGGCTTACGGATGCACCAGATCAGCCCATGCTACATCATGAAGACGTTGGTTCCTACAGCAGCGACTTGCGTCAGGGTCCCTCCGAGGTACAGTTTCTCCTTAATTTCATGGCAATTGGGCCTGTATTTTGCCACGAGCAAGTCTGAAAAAATAGACTGAAGTTCTGCTGGCAGGGCTGGCTGGTAACCCGGGGGATCAACATTTACATTCTTGTGACCATCTTCTTCTTTGTAAGGTCTCCATGGAGTCTGTGCAGAAATCTGGTGGCTCCATGTTCACCCCCTGCTCTGCAGTCATGTAGTAGACGGCCATGGGTGAAGGGAAACCCTCTGAGATAATCACGAAGGTGACCCTATAACTCCACGTTTAGGCTCTTCCAAAAGCATTCAGCACATCCAGCTTCTCTTCCCCCAAAGGGAATTACTTCTCTATGGGGGGGTTGCAGCATCAGAGCTCTAGAACCTTCACCAGCGTCACAAACCTGAAACAACGGGCAGCTTGCACAGACTTCTGGTGCCTTTTCTTCTGCCTCCCTCATTCCCACCCCCACGATGCTGGAACAAATCCCTGCAAAACCACTTTGGTTGGGGAGCTGTTGTCAGGTCATTTTGAAAAGTCTGCAACACTTTGCAAATTGTTCTTGCTGGAGGTTGTACAATAACAGTGCCATTACTCAAAAAAAACCCCATCCAAGAATATTATGTTAGACACAGGTCAGATCTCTCCACCCACAACAATATTCCAAGGGGGAAAAAAAAAAAGAGGAAAATATATTGTTAAACACACGCTGGAGATGACAATGAAAAATTTACTCTTGACTATGTATATTTTTATGGAGAAAGGTTATCTATCCATCCATCATCACATACTGGTACAGGAAAGAGCCTACGAGTATTTAGATATTTATATCTTGCATGTGTAGTTCAAGAGAAAAAATACTCATATAGATACACAGCTGTCTCCCTCTCTTCTCTCTCCTGTAGGTGCCCATCACAAACACTGCATAAATACATTTTAAATAATAATTTAATTAATAATTTATATAATAAATACTATTTTAATAATCTATATTAGGAGGAAATGAACAGAAGTGTCTGTTTGTCTCCAGCAACAACTCAATGAGTCTCGAGCAACTAGTTCAAGTGTAAAAAACTCTATTATGCCAGACCAAGCCCAACTATATGCCTTGTTTTCCCCAGCTGTATAGCAGAGACAATGAACCTGCCTTTGTCTCAAAAATACTTGGAGATCCAGACGGGAAGATATTGATGGTACAGGGATGTTATCTATGAAATAGGAATAAGGTTAGCAACAAGGTTAACAGTGAGTTCATACATAAAACTTGCTGCGGGATTGCAAAAAGCCAAGGCTGCTCTGTTTGGAAAATCATGTCTATATTCTCCCCGCAGCTCAACTTTGATCCTTAAAAAAGCATCATTTTTCTGTCAGAACTCAATTATTTTAGAGTGAAACATTAAAGAAAAAAGATGGTTATTTCTAAAAGCCACTCATTGGACACCTCTCAAAAACTGCGTGACCACACTCAATGCGTTTACCCTGTTTTCCAGCATTTTGGCCAGTTGAATGCAACAAAACCCAAAACCCATATGAAAATTAGATATTTTTTTTTCACCGTTTTGCAATTTTTGTCACATTTACGCAGAATCAAGAATTACAGAATAATTTGGGTTGGAAGGGACCTTCCAAGCTCATCCAGTGCCACCCCTGCCATGAGCAGGGACATCTTCACCAGCTCAGGTTGCTCAGAGCCCCGTCCAGCCTGGCCTTGAAATTCTCCCTTGTCCCTCTGCCTCAGACTCCCCGTCACCAATTAAATCCTTCGCAATGCAAGAGCAGAACAAGGATTCAGCACAGCCACCCCCCTGGAATGGGGGGTGCCTCTTGCAGAGAAGCTGCTGCTTCGGCCTGTCCAGTCCATGGGAAGCAGCTGGTGCCTCAAGGCCACACCAAGCCAGGGCCTCCTGTTCCTGGGTGTGCAGCAGGAGCAAGGGGCTCTGGAAAGGGGCTGGGGTTGGAAAACCATAGACTTNCAACTTGAGGCCGTTTCCTCTGCTCCTGGCGCTTGTTCCTGGGGAGCAGAGCCCGACCCCCCTGGCTCCAAGCTCCTTTCAGGCAGTTCAGAGATCAGAAGGTCTCCCCTCAGCTCCTGTTCTCCAGCTGAACCCCCCAGCTCCCTCAGCCGCTCCCATCACACTTGTGCTCCAGCCCCTTCCCCAGCTCCGTTCCCTTCTCTCAACTCTCTCCAGCTGGGATCTGATACCTTGAATGTCTAGAAAAAGACCCAGCCCCTGGAAAGGCATTGGCTTTGGCTGCTGGGGATGGAAGGTGTAAGAAGGAGCCAGGGCTTGGAAGTGTCCCACATGTGCTTCAACCTCTGGGCTGGAGCCGGGACGTCTGAAAATACATGCCTGTAATTGCATGTGCCCAGGGGCTGGGTGAGACATCCCTTCCCGTGCCATCCCCTAAAGCCATCACCAATAAACAGGGTGTAGGGAGCCCTCGTGGAGCACTGGTGGTTGGGTTGCTCCTGAAGAGACTCTGAGACCCCACAAAACCCATGACAGCTATTCCAGACCCCCTCTAGAATCGGGGCAAGGAAACACCAGCCTCTAGGCACCCATCTACTTCATCTCTGCACTGTGTGTCAGTTCCTACACACTTTCAGCATTTTGAAGTCTCCATGAGGGGCTCTGGATTCAATGAGGTTCTGGGTTGGGTCAGAATCAGGCCCCAGGTCTTCAGAGGAGTTTCTGAGTTTCCCACAAGGTTTCAACAACATTCATTTCCTCCCAATCAGTTTTTCCCAGTCCTTTCTGCCTTTCATACATTTCCAGGCTCTGCAGCCTCATAAAACTTCACGGGAGAACATTTCTGCTTGGTTGGCACGGGTAGGAAATTACTGTCATTTTTCACTTCTTCAGCCCAAGAAGGTGTTCACCAGGCCTGTTACTTGTGGGCGGTTGAACGCCGGCCCTTCCAGCACCATCCCCAGAGAGGTCTTAGTGCCAATGCAGAAAAGAAGCCAAGCTCTTTATTTTGGCTGGCACTGGGAAGGCAGCCTGGGCATTTCAGTGACACAATATCTCCAGATGACCCCTCTGCAGCACCTTGGCTGTGCAGTGAAGGCTGGAGAACCCCCCAGCCACCTCTGAAAGTTAACAGCAACCCAGATGTATCTGTTTATCTTAATTTTGGGTGTAACGCTCCCGTCGTTGAGTGGGCATTAGCCACCTCCATGCTTTGACATTTCTCTGGTGGATCTGGACCACAACGTCCCTGAGAAGAACTCCTTTAGACACGTGTGTATGGGAAGAGTTAACAGAGAAGACCTTTGTGGCACAACATAAATACAAAAGCAGGACCTGCAAGTGCCCACCAAGCTCTGTCTTCCTTCAGCGTTTAAGAAGAATAATCACAGACAAAGATCAACATGTTGGGTGGAGAACCTCCTCTCTTTGCCAAGTGCATTATTTTGTTATTTTTGTGGGTGGAAAGGCAGGGGCTGGAAGACGCAATTCTTGGGCCAAGCTCCAGGACATGCTGAACAGCTGGGAAAAGCCCTGTTCTCCTTGACTGTGCAGTAGCTCCTCATGGCACGTTTCTTGGTATTTTACCCAGGACAGCCTTCAAACTTCTACCTGGTGAGCTGCACCTCTTCTTTGTGGCAGGACGAGCCTGCCATGCTCAGCTATCTGCACAAGATAGCTGTCAGCCCATTTCTCCAGCCTGCCCAGCACCATCTGCTAAGGGTCTTCACTCAAGTCTGGTGTTATCCAAAAGCTTGCTGAGAGTGGACTCCATCCAGGTTATCAATGAGGACATTCAACATCATCAATGTCAGTACTGATCCCTGAGGGACACCACTAGTTATTGACTGCCATCCGGACTTGGCACCACTATCACAAGTCTCTGAGATGTTCGCACCAGAGCTGGTTGCTCCCTTCTTTACCCCAGTGAGAACCAGAACCACAGAATTGAGGTTGGAAGGGCCTCTGGAGGTTGTGGTCCACCCTCTGCTCACAGCACGACCAACTCCACTGTCAGCTCAGGTTGCTCAGCCTTACCTCTACCCTGCAAATTCAGCTCTGCCTTGCTCTCATACACAATCCTTTCATTTAGAGAGAGCAAACTCTGACTTCCATGGCAAAGTGTGTCCCCAGATGATCAACCCATACCTCCTAACCCCGAGCTGTGAAGGCAGGGAAAGACATATAACATGCTCTGTGGATAAATCTGACGTTCAGTCGGCTTGTTCCACTGTTCCCAGGTTGTTCAGCAACATTATCCTCTTTAATTCCTAAATTCTGCCCGTGTGCAGATGCACACCTGTAATAATAAAGAGCCAAGGCTGCAAGTGCTCCGTGCATGGTTTTAATGTAGTAATAATCCCTGTAGCCTGAGAGATTGATATGCCAGGAGACACAAGGATTTCTGATTTTTAAACAGAAATGAGGAGAACAATCCCAGGACTGTTCCGGTGCCTGAATTCAAGGGTAACCCTCAACCGCAGAGCCAGGGCTGCAAAAGTTTCATTCATTGAAAAACTTGCAAAGGATTTCATAAAGGATCTGAAGTATGGAGAACACTTTCATCCTCACTAATTTACTGTGTGACCATTTTCTCAGCCACCTGCCTCCTCTTTCTCGTTCTTCTTTCACATTTAGGCTTCAAACTCTTTGCGGAAGGGGTTGTTTCTCCTCTGCACATCTATGTTAAAGTCTCCACAGTGCTGAAACAAAACTGAATGTGAGGAAGAAATTTTTGGCCCTG
>VWYH01004459.1:0-23258 GCA_013399365.1 Pampusana beccarii | reverse complement strand
GGTCTTCTTGGCCTCCTGGGGAAAAAGTGATGGCTGCAGCAACTGCAGCCATCGTGGGAGGGAACAGCGAGGGTCTGGGCAGGTCAGGACCCAGAAAGAGGGAGAAACCAGGACTTTCAATCCCTTCTCCATGCTCCTCCGCATCCCCTTCATGTAGCAAAGGTGCATTTCCTTGTGCATCAGCCGAGGCACCCTGAGGCATGGGGACAAGGGTGTCCCTGTCCCCAGAAGCTGTGCCTGTACACATCAGGACCATGTGTGAAATGCCAAATCAGAGCAGCAGATGAATAGGCTGAAGCGTCAGGATGTGTCCCCGCCTTGTGCTGAGCATCCCTCTCTGGGGAGGGGAAGCTCTCAGGGCAGATTTCACCTTGTGCGAAGGGGTCAGTGAAAGACTCGTGTGCCACTTAAATCCCACTTAAGCACTCTGCACTGGGGGGAAATTAACTCTCTCCACAGAATAAGCCATCAAGAAAAACTGATGTAAAAATCTACGCTGGGCCACAGCCGAGCCACACTTCTATTAGCAAGTAAAAAAATATTTCCCATCCTTAGAGTTAAATGAGCCAATAGTTCAATCACGGAGTGAAAAGTGGCAATATAGACGGGGATGCTGAGTGCTCAGGTATTGGCAATCTATGCAAGGAATCACAATAAGCAGGACTCGCCTGTTTGCCGTGTTTAGAAGCAGTGTTATTCAACAACCTATTTGCAAATGCCATCTTCCAAAGCCCTTCCTTCCCCCTCGTTAAAGTTGCAGTGATAATAGGGTGATTACAGTGCAATAAGCTAAATGCAATCCATTAGTGGGCATCATGGCTGTTTTTAGATCTGGAAAAAAAAAAAAAATCAAAGCTGTTTAAGTTTACTTATTATGCACATTAAAGGTAGGCAGCAGGGTCTGATGAAAGACAGCACCACCCTGCCCACCTCCTGTCCCTGCATCTTGTCTCCCCTCTATTCATTAGTGGTCACAGCTGTGCAGTTGGCCAATTACTTGGGAATAATAAGTACATTTTGCAGTAAATTAAATATTAATTAGACCTTGTCAGGTTGTTTTGGTTTCTTCTTTCCTGTTTCTTACTCGTCTCCTTCCACCTGAAAACAGCAGAAGGGATGTGACACTGTCATCACCTGTGTTGGCACGTGGGTGACAGCGGGTAGGCTCTCCTCTGGCCCTGTGCTCCGTCTCCTCCACAGTGGCTTGCAGCGAGGTCTTGCCTGTTCTTCCTAGACTGTTCACGGCTGTGGGACCAGGATTTGTGAGCCCATCCCCAGCTTTGACGTTACCTTCTTCTTTACCCTTTTCTGGTTCATCAGTGGTAGACCCCAGGCTGGGTCCTCTGGCCAAGGGCTCCGGGGACAGAGTGACGTGGTCCCGTGGAAGTCACACCACCTTGAACAAGTGCAGACCCTGGGGAAAAAGCCCTGCAGACTGTGTTCAGGTGAAGTCGAGACCAGATCCCAAGCGAGGATCAGCTGGGAAGTGCAGTTCCTCAAGCTAAGCGAGGTGGGCTAGTTTTGATGTTGCCAACATATTAGCATATATTAATTGAGGTATAAAGAGCAGATGCAGTGGAAAGGAAGAGTGGATGAAAAGAGCAGCTAAGCTCTGCGTGGGAGGGATGAGAGACTGACGTGGAGGGAAGACCTGTTCTTGCTCTGGAGCTCCCCAGGAGCACTGCAGAGCCTGGCACAAGAGCCCCTGGGAGCCCTTGGCAGTCAGGGCAGAAGGAGAAGATGCTCTGGTTGCTCACCCGTTCCCTGACAGCTAATTCTGGTTGGAGCAGCTGTCCCCATCACCTGGGCTGTGCCTCCCTGGGGTGCAGCATCACCTTTGCTCCGTACAGCCAGGCATGAGCCTGGAAACAAGGACATGGGGGTCTCAGCATCCCACCCACCACCGGTCCTTCCTCCCTGGCGCTGATGTTGGTGTGAGGGAGGAGAGAGCCTTCTGTGCTCTCTGTTCTTGCTAACCTGTTACCAAGAGTATCTAGGGCACGAAAGACCTATGTTAGCAAAGCCAGAGTAACCTGTGCCTGTCAGCAGATCCCAAGGTAAAAGGCTCAGCTTGTCTAGCTCTTGGATTTGTACTTTACTAACAGCTCCGCGGGCTGCCTTGTGATGCACCACGCACCAGTTCGCCCCTGGGTGCTCTTGAGTGCAATTAAGTTGTTTTGATTTTTTTAAATGTAGTTTGACAGCATGCAGGTTAGGTTTGTATTTTATTTACAGCTTTTACTTAGGGACCAATAAAACCGCAGCTGGCTAATGTGAGATCTAAAACTTGTATCTCACTCTTTGCCTTGGATATCTTTTCTATGGTAAACTATTTATTTGCGTTTCATCTTGTACAAGCTCCTCTTTCCATGCTGAGAAGCTGAGAGCTCCAGGGGCTCTTTGAAGACTATTTGCTATAGGATAGCAACTGGAATTCTCTTTAAACATCCACGCCTGCTTTGTCCTTCAGCTGGCCTCTTGGTGTCAACACGCGGTTTTGTTCAAGTTTCCAGTGCAAAGCTAACATTTGCACACTCCCCTGGCAATTGCACTTCCAGATTCCTCTTGTTCAAGCATATTCCATCGTTTATTCTTGCAAGCATGAGCAGCAGTTACTCCATGTGCCAAATTAAATGCGGCATCAAGGCCTCTTTAAAAAGGAAGATTTAACCGGGTTACGAATTACCACTGTGCTGCTCGGGTAGGAGGAACGTGCTATGTGACCTGGGTGGCCGGTCAAAATGGTCCACGTTTGGATTGCAAGTACATGGCCCCCCTATCTCTGAGCCTTCAGATTCTCATCACACAGTTAAAATGCCACAAACTCTTCTTGGAAAGGGTTATTTGACGGCAGGATGAGGCACACACATGCAAAATCCCAGTGCATTTCAATGTCATGCAGTCAGACATCTCCACCTATGAGCATCCCTTGGATGCTGACCCTGGTGTGCCAGCGGAGCACATGTGAAGGGTGAGGTGGCATCAGGCTAGCGACACAAATCACGCTAAAAATGCCAAATAGCTGCGTTTACATGCATTCGCAACCCGAGGGTCATGCTCTTGCCATAAAAAGGAAGATGAACCCCAGTAAGATGGGAGTGATGCTCTCGAGGATGCCTCTGGGAGGGAAAGATCAAGAACTGATGCTTGTAATGGCCTTGGCTGCTAAAACAGTCAAGATAATAATGGAGTGGGGAGGATGCTGGAGGGGCCAGATGCTGCCCAGGGAGATGCCTGATGGGTGCCCGTCATGTGCTGGTGTGCCTGCCCGGTGACACGTTGATGTGCCCATTCTCCCTGGGATGCCACAGGCCGTCAGTGTGCATATCCAAGCATCCAGCCCCCTTTTAAATCCCAGCAGAGACTTCTGTTCTATGGGTGGAAACAGCCAGGACAAGCTCTAGGAAAACAGAGAAGGGAAAATATTTTCTTTCTCTCCAGTGTTATTTTTTCACTCTCTCTGTTTTCCATTCTGCCTTTCCTTTGCCATCTCATGGCTCTCTAAATTCATGGGAGCTCTTCCTCAAGGTGAAATGAAGGCTCCAGGCTGCATTTGGTGGTGCTGGCGGGGGGAGTGAGGGTCAGGGAGGGTTAAGCAGGGAGGGGGCAGTGCAACAAGGCGGCCTGATCTAGTGATTAAACAAAGGGATTCAGCCAACATGTGTAAAATTAAGTGATCAAGAGTTGATTACAGAGTGCATTGATTGTGTACTGATGGATTAAACAGAGTCGTGCTCGGGATGCGATTTTCCGAGCTGGGCACGGAGAGCGCAGGCAATCGACGTGTTGGCCATAAGGACCCGCTTCTCCCGAGCCCTGGCTTTTATACATTCTCCGGATAAATCTGCAGAGAGGCCCGTGGAATTATAATCGATTATCCATTTCTCAAAGTCACTTAAGGGCCCTGAGCTACAAGCTAAAGTGCCGGTGCTGCGAAGAGGCATTGGGTATGCGCCGGCATGTGCAGGTGCTGGCGCGAGGGGAAAATGTGGCAATGACCCTGCGTGCTGCAAGCTGATGAATCTATTTTCTTGTAGGAAATAGTTTTGACAGTTCAATATCTGTGTTTTCGATATGTGCCCCACACACCCCCAAGGGAGGAGAGCAGAGGAGCCGCAAAGTGGGGGGAGGGAGCGGGTGGGAGACAGGGAAAGACTCTACCCCATCACCCCTTCAAATTATAGGCGTATCAGTATATCACCAACTTAACAGGCTGCCCTCCAAGTCAAGGGCATGGAGCAGTGTGGCTGCCTGCGAGCAGCTGCTGTGGGGGCGGGATGGGGCTGGAGCCCCTCTCACAGTGCCTTGCTGGGCTGAGGGGGGACCCACAGCAAGACCCCAGCCTGCTGGCAGTGGGGTGGTCCCCAGGGTCTTGTTTCACTGCCACTGGTGTAGGCAGAGACCCATTTCCAGGCTGATTCTGTCTCTCAGGATGCATCCAGGTCCTTCACCAAGGACCCAGAGGAGCAGAAAGATGGGGCTCAGACCCCAGAAGTGCCTGGGACGTCAGACCTCAGCTCTCTTATGAGCTCCCAGCCAGACACAAGGATGTTACTGTGAAACTCTCACCTTCTCCAGTTCCCACTGCTGTTAGTTTTTGGCAGCTAAAGAAGGTATCTTGCACCACGTCTTTCCATCCCAAGAGCTGGTGCAGAGCATGGGTGATCAAGGCACACTTTGGCACTGCAGCTGTACAGCTCCTCCTCTCCACCCTCTCCCATCTGGCCAGCAGGAACCCCAGCTGGTGGGACTGGTTTAGCAAGGGACAAAACCTGACCCTTGTAACAGCAAATGGCCAGAGGCCTGTCAGTGAACGTCACCCAGCTGCCACACCTGGGAGCATAACCTCAGGCATGCTGGGTGGCTGAGGAGGAGGAGGCACGGTGATGAGGCAGAGCTGTTCCCCAAACTCAGTCCAGCCATGGCTACGCACACGGTGCCGGCAGCAAGAGAGCGCAGGAGCGTTTCTGCCGTGCTATGTTCCCTGAAGCCAGGGACCTCACTGATGCTTGGGAGCCCCACCTGCTCACCAGGACGTGGGTGTTTTGGAGACGAGGCAGTGGGTTGGAGGAGGCTCCAGTTTCACTGCCAGGGCAGAGGATGGATGGCAGCAGGAAGGTCCAGCTCTGTGGTCCTGAGCTTGCCCAGACTTACACCAGCACCCATCAGAGAAGCTGGAGCAGAGAAGGGACCATCTGTCTCTGTCCATGGTCCCCACTGTCCAGGTTTGGTCCATCTTCAGCACAGTGCAGGTCACGGCCAGGCACTGATGTGCTACCCCAGGGGAAGCTGGCACAAGCAGCCTGCCAGGCCAGGAGCCACCAGGGAGGAGGGCAGGGCAGGGACGGAGGCAGCGCAGCCCCTTGGCTTGCTCACGGCATTTCTCTGGTTTTCTCTTGTGAAGCCCAGGGAGGCGTTTCTGCTCCGCTCTGCAGAGCCACGTTGAGCCCAGGAGCAGCACTGTGGGGATACGGGACTGCAGCCCATCCCAACCCTCCTCGTCCCCTCTCCCTTCCAGGTCTCTGTCACAGTCTCCCTTTCCAGCTCTCCTGCTGGCCCCTGTCCCTCTCATCGAGGATTCATTGTCTTGTCAGCCTCTAGTTAGCCGGCATGCGTGCGAATCATAAATTACCCCATCCGGGCCTCTGCTATGCTTCAGCACAGACAAAAAAATTGCACTCCATCACCGTGTCTCCCGGCTTTTAGTGGTATTGATCAATGCTGCTCCCTTCCCGCCCCCCCCCCTTTTCATTTTAACCGAGCCGGTTAAGTGCAGTATCTTATTTTGTGCTGGGACAAATGAAAAGAATATTAGCAAGGGCTGAAATATATCTCCTTTTTATCTCTCTGCTACTTTTTTATTGAATCTTTCTGAGTAGGTGGCTTTCCGCAGGATGACAGCCTCATGACAGGCTCCTCATTAGAGCCGAGACAGTAATTGTGATGCATTTCCCTGTGCGGCCTTTTCACTTCTCCCTCCCTCTCCTGCCTTTCCTCCTCTCTCCTTTTCCCCTGATTTGTAAAGTGATTGGATGTACAGACTCACTCAGTTTCTTAAATTATTGCTCAGCTCAATCCATCTTCCTCTGCCCCATGCTGGGCAGCCATGATCCCCACAGATGGAGGGCTGGGGCCGGGATCGCGAGCGGTGGGGTTGGATGCTCGGATGGGCTGCTGGGCTGCCAGCTCCCACGAGGAATGTGGTGCTGGACCCAATGGGATGCGTGACAGCTNCTTTCCGCAGGATGACAGCCTCATGACAGGCTCCTCATTAGAGCCGAGACAGTAATTGTGATGCATTTCCCTGTGCGGCCTTTTCACTTCTCCCTCCCTCTCCTGCCTTTCCTCCTCTCTCCTTTTCCCCTGATTTGTAAAGTGATTGGATGTACAGACTCACTCAGTTTCTTAAATTATTGCTCAGCTCAATCCATCTTCCTCTGCCCCATGCTGGGCAGCCATGATCCCCACAGATGGAGAGCTGGGGCCAGGATTGCGAGTGGTGAGGTTGGATGCTTGGAAGGGCTGCTGGGCTGTCAGCTCCCATGAGGAATGTGGTGCCAGACCCAATGGGATGTGTGACAGCTTTTGAAGAGCCCAGGGTGCTGCTTGAACACATATTTTTACTGAGCGACCCATCGGATCACCCCAACTGCCAGCAGCTGCATGGCAGCAGCCCTGTGTCAGTTTGCACCAGTTCTCTGCAGTATCCAGCCTGCCCAGAGAGGCAGCCACAAGAACAACTCTTTTCTTTGGAAATAAATCAATATTTTAGCAAGCTTTTCCACCTTGGATCCTGCTGTAGTTTTTAGCCTCAGGAGAAGCAGGTGTATTTGCTAAGTTACTTGGCAGCTGGGCACCCAACCAGGGAGCAGTGCTGGGGATCAGGCCCTTGGCAGGGATGTGGGGGGCTGAGTTTGGCTTTTCACTGCACCCCAGTTTGGTCATGAGTTTGTAAAGGTCCCTTGGTCCATCTGTGCCTCTGTGTGTTTTACACACCTCAGCTGTATAAAACCAGCTGTCGCCCATCTCTGTGCTCCTCTCTGTTGGGTTCAAGGCAGGAGTGGCCCCATGCTGTGTTCAGCACAATCTGAGTCCAGTTTTTGCTGGTGCCTCACGACAGCTTTGTGCTGTGACACAGGAGGGGAGAAGTGACTCAAAAGCCTTTTCCTACATGAAAAGCCCCCTTTCCAGAACTCTGCTCCCTCACTGCCTGCATAGACCTCCAAAATACACATGTTCCGAGGAAGGACAGGTCTGCTTGACACAGGGTGGTTCCTCAGTGATCTAGATGTGCTCGCTGCACTGTGGGGTGTTTGCAGAGTTAGATTGTGCTGTGGACGTGGTTTCAGCCAGATGTCGAACCCAGCCGGCATCTGGCTCTCCACTGCCCTGTGCAGGGCAGGTGCGGGAGGGACCAGAATCCAGGGCGCCCCGCCCCAGACAGCAAGCTGAGCTCTGCAACCCACACAGCTGAGCTCTGTATCCCACACAGCTGAGCTCTGCATCCTGCGTAGCCCAGGTCTGCATCCCACACAGCCCAGGTCTGCATCCCGCATAGCCAGGCAGGAGCCCGAGGGAGGGGAAGGGCCTGCTGGAAGGAGTGGGACGTGCCCCAATCTCAAGACATCACCCCATGCAGGTTTTTGGGGGCCACGTACCTTTTGGCCCCAGATAAAACCAGCAGGATCCAAGGCGGCGCCCAGCAGGCAGGATGCAGCTCCATGGGGATGGCACTGGGAGCACCCCAGAAGATGGGAGAGCGATGGGCAATGTTATTCCTGTTCCGTCACTTTATTACCAAATACTTTTTGCCCCTGCTGTTATTCTGGGGTGCTCTGCACTGACACATGAACCATCTCTGCCTTCCTCTCCCCACCGTTGTCATCCTCCCCCGGCATCCCCTTGCCTGCCACTTACTGTCAGGCTCTGCGAGCCTCATTGGCTGTGGCGCGGGCTCACCGGGAAAAGAGCGAGCATTTGGCTATTTCCAAGCTAATATGGGGCTTTCTTTGAATTATTGTTTTTTGAGCTGGAAGGAGCGGAGGCTTGTCACACGAGATATCTGCTATCAGTACACAAATAACAGCAAGCCCATCATTGAATGGAAAATAATCGCCGCGGAAACTGAGTTGCAGGGGAGCCGGGAGGGATTATTACAGGCGCTGGCACTGGCGATGCTGTCAAGGAGCCTGTGTCAGCACTTCCATTACCACCCACCTGGTTTCAGCGCAGCCTCCAAAGCGGCACACAGGGCCGCGGGGCCCCAGCATGGGGTCATTTCTATTCAGAAGAGTTTCAGATCAACTGGCTTTGATAGGGTTTAAATGATGGAGTGTTTAAGAGGGAGAGAGAGGAAATAGGAGGGTGAGATGGAAGGAGGCATCTCAGAGGAGGGAGAGTTTGGTACTCAGACAAGTGGAAAACAGTTTGAGATAGAAGAAATCAGGAGTTAGGAGAGAAGAGATGGTCCTCCTGTGGCAAGTTTCAGATGGCCACAAGGAAGGACAGCACGGGGAGAAGATGCCCCAAAACCCAGGCAGATGCCCTGGGGTCTTCCTGGTGAATGACTGCTAGGCAAGGGCGAGTGCAACCCCAGTGGGGAACAGGTCCCCATCGGTGCTCCCGGCTCGCTGCCACCGCTTGTGCCACCTGCGGGAGGCACTTGGCTGTGCAATAAGCTGTCAGTGGAGCTCTGCAATTGAATTATGAACAATTTATTCCATACATTTGGCAGCTTACTGAGCTCCTGGGCAGAGCAAGCCCTCACACCTTATAAACTTCGCTCTTTCAGAGTGACTTGGGAGCATCATTTACTCTGTGCTGCATAGTGACAAGGGGCTGTGTACATCATGGCCGCTGGCAAGTTGGGTCCCTTTTTTCCCACTGAAATAGAGTCTGAAAGAGCATTTCACATTCTGCTTGTGAGGGCAAAACTCTCCCTTCCAAGTGACCCAGTCCTGGCCTGCAAACACCTTGCAGTGCTGTTAGCCCCCCGTGCCAGGGCACAGAGGCGGGGTGGGAGCGGGAATGGCTTCATCCCTTCATATCTGTTCAGTGCCACATTTGCATCCCCGGTACCTGAGCCCAGTGCCCAGCCCAGAGTGCAATTGCATTAAGAATTGCTTCTTGGTGAATTAGGCCTGAGTCAGAGGACTCAGGAGAATTATGTTGGATCCGTATCCATGTAACTGAGGGCAGGATCTGGCCCCTCAATCCCCAGCAGGACCAGGAGGTTTCAGTTCAGTCCCCGCCTGGGCTGGGATCTGTTTGCAAACAGCCTCCGATGGAGCCCGTGGACACATTCCTCCACGCAGGAGTGTGTCTGCACATCAAGCCCTCTGCTTTCAGAGCAGGAAATATTCGGTTTCAACACTTGGAGTTAAACATTTCCACAGAGCCCAGGAGACCATGTAAACAGCAGGAGCACCGAGGCTCTGCCTTTTCATCTCTCTGGCACTGGTGAGCAGGGGCTTGGCAGCGGCGATAGCACGGCAGAGCTGAAGAGGGTAAACACTGGAGCTGAGCCTACTGAGTAGCCAGAGAGTGAAGGGGAGAGAGAGGGGCAAAGAAAACAAAAACACAGCTGCCAAAAAAACAAAAGCCTGAAAAGAGCCATTCAGGGTCTCCCAGGAGCAGGTTTGGCACAGGGCAGGGATGGAAGAGCAGGGAGCGGTTGCTGCTGGGGCAGGCACAGGTCCAGCCTGCTCAGGGTTTGGACCCTTTGTTCTACCCTGGGCAAATCAATATCCTCTGCTCTCAAGCTGGGTAAGCACCTACACCCCAATGCAGTCCAGCTGCACCCCGCTGCAGTCCAGCCACACACACAGTGTGGCATCCTTTGCTTTTTCATGGTTACCAGGATGCCTCTGCTCCAGAGAGGAGAGGCGGGATGTACGCATCTCCCTGCACCTTCGCATTCACAACCGGAACCTGAGGACTTGTGATGCCCATCCTCTGCTTCCCTGTGACCCAGCATCCCACACCATGGAGCTGGGTACCACTGCCCAGCATGAGACACCACAGCGTGGGCGTGTGCTGGGCTCCAGGGCACGCTGTGGATGCATCCACCTCTGATTTGGGGAGACATAACCCTCCAGCAGCCTCTGTGGCACTGCAGGCGTGCAGTGGGTTTCGCAGATCTGGGGAGGTTTGCGTAGGTGTCCTGCTGGCACAGGAGATGATCCCTCCCCTCTGCTTGTCACTCATGCTTAGCCCCGCTCCTGCAAAAGCACGGTTGTCACCCCCTTGGGCCAGGAGCCGGGGTTCCTTCTGTCTCTAGCTTTGCAATCTGTACACCGGGGACTTGGCTGCATGTCCGGGTCCATGCTCTCCTGCCCCTCTGGAAGCCCTTGCTTCGGTGTGAGCATCAGCCTCCCACACTTACTGGAACCGGGGGATCTTCCCCTGCTGTCACAGGAATGCAGGGTGACAGCTGTCACATCCTTCCTTGGCATGACTTCGTCATTGGTGTAGCTGCTGGGTAAGGCCACTGCTGCTCATTTCGGCTGCTGGCCTGGGATGTGGTTGGGAGCGGCCATGGAAGGCTCCTTCCCATGGCCCAGGATCCCTCCTGATTGCCCCAGCTGTTGAAATCCAAAGTCACCTCTGCTTAAGGACATGCACCCCATGGATTAACCCTGAAGAGCATTCAGGGAGCAAGGACCTGGGCATGCAGGATCTTAAAAAACTGCCAGCTGGGTGCAACAGAGCTGTCCCCAGGAAGGACAGCAACTGCACCTCCTGGTCCGAGGCTGCTGTGGTCCAGCATTCTCCATCACCTCCCCCTGCAAACAGACACCCCTGGCCTCCCTGGAGAGTATGAACCTCCAGTTCACCCTCCGGTGCTGCTGAGAGCATCCCTGTCCCACCAGCCCAAGCTGTGGGTGGCAGGCAGGGGGAACTCGCGGGCCCCACAGCCGTGGCCTGTGCTGGGAGCAGGGAAGCGGCGCTGTAGGGCGGAGGGCAGCCTGTTTACCCGTCCATCTGCACACCCCACAGCAGGGATCCAGCAGGATTTCCCGTCCACTCAAAGGCTGCCTGTTTATTTTGGGAGGGAGATGCAGACAGCTCCATTGTTTTGCTGCGAAGTTGGGGTTATAAATAGCAGGTGGTCGGGGACGCTCCTGGGCTATTTTGGGCCCCCGCTACACAAAAGTGGAAAAGCTCCAAGAGGAAGGTGGAATTACTGAAATGCCGACCTTTCCCGCAAGGGTCAGTAGGAGCTGGTTGTTTGGGTTTGGGTTGGATTCTGGGCATTATTTGAACATGAGGTAAGGAGGAGAGAGGAAGATGTTCCCAGTTGCATGAGCTGCTTGCTGTATCCTCTTCTCTGCCAGGAAAAACTGGGCAGCAGGGATGAGGAGCTGAGGTGCCTGGGGGCCTGTTGGGAGCAGCTCAAGTCCAGAGGAGAGACTGGCTGGGTTTTCCTTCTGGCTCTGCAAATGGAAGAGTTCCCAGTGGATGGAGAAGCTGGGAAGATAGGAGATGCCCCGCAGCACTGGCCTGCTCTGACTTGCCCCTTGTGCCTCAGTTTCCCCCATCTCCTATAGGGAGGCTGAAGAAAAGGGCAAGCAGTGTCCTGGCGACAGCCCTGCTCCCGCCAGGCACATATGCTGTGTCCTGCTGGAAGACAATGCTGAGCCAAGGTGACTCTCAAACTTACTTCAGACCTTTCCTCTCATTAAATGCCTGCGCCAGGTGGTTCTACAGTGAACAGCAGGGACCCAGTAAAGCCACTCACACCAATGTTTGATGCTTTGAGAAGGTCTATTCCTTTAATGGGCGTTCATTTAACTGGGCGCTGCCATCATTAGGAGTCATAAAATGGCACCTTTTAGGTCCCGATTGGAAAGCCACAGCGCACACAGCCGCCTCGTATCCAGCACTGGCTGCTTTATTGTGCNCCAGAGAGGAGAGGCGGGATGTACGCATCTCCCTGCACCTTCGCATTCACAACCGGAACCTGAGGACTTGTGATGCCCATCCTCTGCTTCCCTGTGACCCAGCATCCCACACCATGGAGCTGGGTACCACTGCCCAGCATGAGACACCACAGCGTGGGCGTGTGCTGGGCTCCAGGGCACGCTGTGGATGCATCCACCTCTGATTTGGGGAGACATAACCCTCCAGCAGCCTCTGTGGCACTGCAGGCGTGCAGTGGGTTTCGCAGATCTGGGGAGGTTTGCGTAGGTGTCCTGCTGGCACAGGAGATGATCCCTCCCCTCTGCTTGTCACTCATGCTTAGCCCCGCTCCTGCAAAAGCACGGTTGTCACCCCCTTGGGCCAGGAGCCGGGGTTCCTTCTGTCTCCGGCTTTGCAATCTGTACACCGGGGACTTGGCTGCATGTCTGGGTCCCTGTTCTCCTGCCCCTCTGGAAGCCCATGCTTCAGTGTGAGCACCAACTTCCCACACTTACTGGAACAAGGGGATCTTCCCCTGCTGTCACAGGAATGCAGGGTGACAGCTGTCACATCCTTCCTTGGCATGACTTCATCGTTGGTGTAGCTGCTGGGTAAGGCCACTGCTGCTCATTTCTGCTGCTGGCCTGGGATGTGGTTGGGAGTGGCCATGGAAGGCTCCTTCCCATGGCCCAAGATCCCTCCCAATTGCCCCAGCTGTTGAAATCCAAAGTCACCTCTGCTTAAGGACATGCACCCCATGGATTAACCCTGAAGAGCATTCAGGGAGCAAGGACCTGGGCATGCAGGATCTTAAAAAACTGCCAGCTGGGTGCAACAGAGCTGTCCCCAGGAAGGACAGCAACTGCACCTCCTGGTCCGAGGCTGCTGTGGTCCAGCATTCTCCATCACCTCCCCCTGCAAACAGACACTCCTGGCCTCCCTGGAGAGTATTGCCGCAGGGATGCTCAACCTCCAGTTCACCCTCCGGTGCTGCTGAGAGCATCCCTGTCCCACCAGCCCAAGCTGTGGGTGGCAGGCAGGGGGAACTCGCGGGCCCCACAGCCGTGGCCTGTGCTGGGAGCAGGGAAGCGGCGCTGTAGGGCGGAGGGCAGCCTGTTTACCCGTCCATCTGCACACCCCACAGCAGGGATCCAGCAGGATTTCCCATCCACTCAAAGGCTGCCTGTTTATTTTGGGAGGGAGACGCAGACAGCTCCATTGTTTTGCTGCGAAGTTGGGGTTATAAATAGCAGGTGGTCGGGGACGCTCCTGGGCTATTTTGGGCCCCCGCTACACAAAAGTGGAAAAGCTCCAAGAGGAAGGTGGAATTACTGAAATGCTGACCTTTCCCGTAAGGGTCAGTAGGAGCTGGTTGTTTGGGTTTGGGTTGGGTTCTGGGCATTATTTAAACATGAGGTAAGGAGGAGAGAGGAAGATGTTCCCAGTTGCGTGAGCTGCTTTCTGTATCCTCCTCTCTGCCAGGAAAGGCTGGGCAGCGGGGCTGAGGAGCTGAGGTGCCCGGGGGCCTGTTGGGAGCAGCTCAAGTCCAGAGGAGAGACTGGCTGGGTTTTCCTTCTGGCTCTGCAAATGGAAGAGTTCCCAGTGGATGGAGAAGCTGGGAAGATAGGAGATGCCCCGCAGCACTGGCCTGCTCTGACTTGCCCCTTGTGCCTCAGTTTCCCCCATCTCCTATACGGAGGCTGAAGAAAAAGGCAGGCAATGTCCTGGGGACAGCCCTGCTCCCACCAGGCACATATGCTGTGTCCTGCTGGAAGACAATGCTGAGCCAAGGTGACTCTCAAACTTACTTCAGACCTTTCCTCTCATTAAATGCCTGCGCCAGGTGGTTCTACAGTGAACAGCAGGGACCCAGTAAAGCCACTCACACCAATGTTTGATGCTTTGAGAAGGTCTATTCCTTTAATGGGCGTTCATTTAACTGGGCGCTGCCATCATTAGGAGTCATAAAATGGCACCTTTTAGGTCCCGATTGGAAAGCCACAGCGCACACAGCCGCCTCGTATCCAGCACTGGCTGCTTTATTGTGCATTACTGCCTCCCACTCAAATTTAACCAATTTGATCCATGTCTAATACATAAATAAATAATCCAGCAGGAGGGTTCACGTTAGATGACAACGGGCAGCTATAAAGCATGTTTCTCCCCGCCACAGCCATCTGAGCCGGGCTCCGCACGCCCTCTCATGAGCAGAGCTGCTAATACAGCTGGGAGAGGGGGGCCTGGAGACCCGTGCGCTCCTCTGTTTTATTGAAACTTCATTGTTTGCTTTAGAGTTTTATTTTATGTTAAATAGACGCTGTATATTCCTTACAGAGGGGGCAATAAAGTTTCCAGGCTGGAGGAAATTGGCTTTGGAGCAGGGAGCGAACCAGGGAGATGTGGCTGGGCAGGGGAGCATGGGGTGGAGGATTTGGGGTGAGGAGGGTGTGAGGCAGAGCCCCACTTCCAGAGTGGCCCCAGAGGCTCAGCCCAGCTGCGGATTGGGGTCCGCAGGCACCCCCAGATCTCACCCAGGGGTGATGCAGCCCCAGAGGACTCGGGGTGAGGACAAATGTGGGGTCCAGAGCTGCCGGTGGTCTGGGGAGGGCAAGGGGCCCCGTCCTAGCATGGGGACAGGGTGAGCAGTCCCCGGTCACCAGCCAGGTGGCCCTGCCAAGCATCCAGAGCCGCTCCCTGCCCTCCTCAGCCTGGCACTGCGGTGTCTCCTCTCCTACCAACCATTGTGTGCCCATAGAGAATCACTCTGCCCTCTGGGGAGGGCCATCCTGACCCACCCAACTTCAGGAGTGCCGAGGAGGATGAAGAAGGCTCTTAATTTACTGGTTTTAGTTAACAGGAACAGGTAGTGTCATCCGTCTGCCCCAAGTCACAGCACCTGCACTGCAAACTGGGGAAGCCAGGGTTGCACAGGGTGACTCCTCATGTGGCTGTTGCTGCTCTCCCTGTAAGACAAGAGGTCCCCTGGCCAGGGCTGGGATGCTGTCATGCCAGTTGCTGACCCACTGCAGAACAGAGCCAGTCCCTGCCCCAAGGAACATGGGATGGGGAGAGAAAAGGGTCTATACCAGGAGAAAATTCCCCGGTTTCAGACCTCAGCTAGGACAGGGAGCAGGGAAGAGTGCAGGAGATACTGGTGGCAGCTGATCAGAGCTAAAGCTTTCTTCTCTCTTTTCCTCCCACAGGCAAAAAGAAAGCGACTTTGTTTGACAGCCAGGCTCCGATCTGCCCCATCTGCCAGGTCCTCCTTCGCCCCGGGGAGTTGCAGGAGCACATGGAGCAGGAGCTGGAGAAGCTCACCCAGCTGAACATCAGGTAAGCAGCTCCCTGGGGTCCAGCAGTATCCCCATTTAGCCAGCCAAGGCACCTGCAGATGGCAGAGGAGATGCTGGCACCCACAGCTACCAGATATGAGAGGTTTTGTACCAGTAAGCAAGGCAGAAACATTTCCCTGGAGATCACCGCAATGGTAAAGCCAGGCAGAGGTGCCACCCCGCAGGCACAGACCCTCCTTTCCCTGGGGACATGCGTTTGGCTGAGCAACTCTCACATTGCTCCTGTCCCATGATGGAGCAGCAGCTGTGTACACTGCCCCTCGGCTGCCTTCAGCTCCCTTCTGCTTTCCCCAGCACAGAAAAGTCGCCTGTTTAAAAAAAATTAATAATAATTGCATTTTAACTGCTAGCAGTTATTTAGGAAATGGCTGCAGCCAAGAGTTGGCAGATCCCTGCCCCTGCCTTAATAAAACTCAGCAGCCTTGGAAAAGAGCGTGTTTATTTCAANGGGATGGGGAGAGAAAAGGGTCTATACCAGGAGAAAATTCCCCGGTTTCAGACCTCAGCTAGGACAGGGAGCAGGGAAGAGTGCAGGAGATACTGGTGGCAGCTGATCAGAGCTAAAGCTTTCTTCTCTCTTTTCCTCCCACAGGCAAAAAGAAAGCGACTTTGTTTGACAGCCAGGCTCCGATCTGCCCCATCTGCCAGGTCCTCCTTCGCCCCGGGGAGTTGCAGGAGCACATGGAGCAGGAGCTGGAGAAGCTCACCCAGCTGAACATCAGGTAAGCAGCTCCCTGGGGTCCACCAGCATCCCCAGTTAGCCAGCCAAGGTACCTGCAGATGGCAGAGGAGATGCTGGTACCCACAGCTACCAGATATGAGAGATTTAGTACTAGTAAGCAAGGCAGAAACATTTCCCTGGAGATCACCGCAATGGTAAAGCCAGGCAGAGATGCCACCTGGCAGGCACAGACACTCCTTTCCCTGGGGACATGTGTTTGGCTGAGCAACTCTCACAGTGCTCATGTCCCATGATGGAGCAGCAACGGTGTGCACTGCCCCTGGGCTGCCTTCAGCTCCCTTCTGCTTTCCCCAGCACAGAAAAGTCGCCTGTTTAAAAAAAATTAATAATAATTGCATTTTAACTGCTAGCAGTTATTTAGGAAATGGCTGCAGCCAAGAGTTGGCAGATCCCTGCCCCTGCCTTAATAAAACTCAGCAGCCTTGGAAAAGAGCGTGTTTATTTCAATTATTAATGAATTCCCCGGTCGTTAAAAGGTGAGGAAAGGAATCACGCTGCCGACTAGAAGCAAAGTTACGTCACCAGGTGGTAGGAGAGGAGGGAGAGTGCGTGTGTCGGGGTGTGTATATGTGTGTGTGTGTCAGGGCAAGGGGTGAACAGGGCTGTGCATAGTGCAGAGGATGCAGAATCCATCCCTGTTCAGGGTGGATCTGCTTTGCAACTGAGCAATAGCTGATGCAGATGAAGGGAGAGGGTGAGAGCCTTAACTAGGGAAATAGGGACCTCCCAGATGGAGCCCAATGGGCTGAGATCTCCCAAATTTGGCACCTGCAGCCTCAGGCTGAGACCCGCATCCCCCCCGCCTTGCAGAGGAAGATGGAGAAGGGGGGGCGGGCAGGGAACAGGCAGCCCATTTATCCCCCGTGACACCCAGTCCCCTTGCGAGCATAATTTATGGTGTAATTTGGGCTGCATCCAACTTAATAAAAGGCCACTGCAAATTAGTGAACAGGTTTAAATGAACAGAAGCAATTAGTGCTCAGAGGAGCCCATCAAAGAAGTTGGGCCAATATCGGAGTGAAACTGAAACCGCAAGCCAGGAGCGGAGGCTGGCTGGCGTGAAGCGGTGATGGGAAGTTGGCGTTTAATGGGAAAGGAAAGGAAACCCTAAATCATAAAGTGTGACAAGGGCCATTGTGGGCCAGCTGACAAATGAAAAAGAATGGCATTATTCCTTTAAATAACAGCAGCAGTTAGAGAGGAGACAGCTCTCCCTGGCTTGCCCTCGCTTCCCTGGCCCACTCTGCTCGGCCACACAGACGGCGAAGAAGAATCAGAGGTCTTTATTAATTATTAAATAACGACTCCCTCCGTAGCGTGATAGATAACATTCAATCTAGTAGATGGATTCAGGCAATGGAGGCTAATCTGTAACACAGCAGCTCTGCACAGGGATGGTCTCTCCCAGTCTTGGAGGGGACCAACGCAGGGGTCGGCAGGCAGCAATAGCAGGCAGCAGGACGTGAGCGGGTTGAGCTCCTGTGCACTGCCCAGCTCCAGCGGGGTGGCTCGGTCTAGCAGGTAGCCCCTTCTCCCATTCCGCCACCTTTCCCGCCTGGAGGAGCCAGGAGCAAGAACGCATCAACAAGAGGAGAGAGAAACTAATAATAATCTCAAATAACCCAATAAACATAAAAATAAAATGTAGGCCTATAAACATGACAGGCACCAGCAGCCCTGGCCACTCCCTGCCAATACCTACTAGTTACCGAAATGGCTGAGCAGCTGTTACTTATCAGTCTGATGAGGAGAAGCAAAGCAGGGGGCTGCTTTCCAGGGGCCTTTTTTTTTTTTTTAATTTAAAGAGGATGCAGCCAATCATGGCTTGTGCTGTTAAGTTTTAATAAACCTTAATGATTTGCAACAAAAGCATAAATTTCCAGCACTCGGGGTTAGGAAAGCAGATCCCCTCCTGCCCACTGAGCCTGCAGCACCAGAGACTTGGGCATTGCATCAGCACTGGGCTCCCCGTGTGCCAGGATTTCCCCCACGACACCGCAGCTGTAGGGCCACGTGGTGGGGTGAGCCTGCCCAGATGTTGCTGTAGGGTTAGATCCAAAGGAGGGGACAGGCTGGTGGAGAAGCAAGGTAGATGGGTTGCCCCGCACCATCACCTCTGATGGGTGTTGAGTGCTCACATGGGCTTTCGGGCATCACCGGAGCTCGGCAGTGCTTGGAAGGAGGGCGGGGAAGGGAAGGAGGAAAGCAGATTCCTCCAGGTGATCACAGGAGCTTTTTGAGGCTGAGATATGAGGGAGCTGTAGGAGCCAGCTGGATGCTGCTGCCCATGGTCCCAGCTCTCCAGGAGCCTGGAGTTGAATCTCACCCACACCAATGCATCCCCTCACTCAGCTGGTGTGGATGGGGTTTGCTGTCCCCCAGTGGCAGCTCTTCTCCCCCATGGCCAGTGCCAGTATGACTGTCCTGGCCTCAGGGCAAGGACATCTCAAGGTCTACCCAGCTGCAGCATCACAGAACGAGGGCAGGAGGAGCCATGCTGAGCTGCGGGACAGCACCCACCTGTGCCAAGGGGCTGTGCGTGTCCAAGGGATGGACACCAGCCACTGGACTGGTGATGAACATCACTCAGGAGGATCCAACCCTAGTGCAGGGTCAAGCTTTCCCTTGAAAAAGCAGATTTGAGTGGGAATGAGGGACCTGAGTTTCTAGCTCTGCTGCCTTCTTGGTGCATCTAAGTCTCCCAAAGCACAGGGAGAGACCGGCTTGTGTGCGTCCCGTGGCTTCTCCACCCCGCATGGGTCCGGCTGAGCTCTGTGCACAGCTCTGCACGGCAGGACAAGGCTCTCTGAATGCAAATTTCATTTCTGAGCCACTGGCGCTGTTTCAAGAGCTGGCAGCCTCCGAGCCCTTCTCGGTATTACATATGTAACAGCCTCATTGAACTTGACATGTCAAATTCAGGCCATTTGTGCAAAATCTCCCTTTAATAATACCGTTTCATTTCGCTCAAATGAGACTTGAATGCATGTAAAATGGAAAAGGATATTTAAGCGCTAACATTAGGCAGATGTCTTGCCAGAGGCCGATTGAATATATGAGATTTTGAAGTGCTTAACACGTTTTTGGTGCTCCCTTTTAGAATATGTCATCTGGCTTTCTTTTTTCTCCCTGTCCTTTCTTTTTTTCCCCCACCTCTTTAAGTGCATAGTGTAAGTATAAATTGAAAGAAAACAAAACTACAAGCCTTGGTTTTATGGGGTTTAACTCTTGCCAGGCAAGACTACTGGTATTGGTATTCCTCCTCCAAAGATAAATTACCTAGGAGCTCCCCTTGGCAGAGCAGAAGCACAAAGCAGCAGAGAGTGGGAGGCAGGCGAGTGGCAGCCCCGCAGCGCGGTACAGAGGGATGCTCTCCCTGTGCTGCATGTACAGCTCGGGGAGCAAAAGGTGCCGATCCTCAGCTGAGCAGTGAAGTGCCACCAAGGTAAAAATAAGAAATAATAACAGTGACCCTCTGTGTACACCGATGCCCTGTGCCCCTAGCCAGGCTGGTCCCTGCAGAATACATTAATATTCCTGGCTTGTGTACATTAAGCTAATCTGTGCACTAGATTCAAGTCTCCTGTCCTCACTCAATTTATATTCACCTGTTTTACACCTCATCTGTGTTAAACACTTGCAATAAAGCACATTGAAATGTGAGGCTCTTTCTGGAGTTATCAACGGCCCCGGCTCCAAGCTTCAGCTGGTGCTTCTGCTTCAGACACATTTCAAGGAGTGCAGGCAGGCACAACATTTGAGAGCAGCACCCATGGGTGTCCCTCAGGACAGGCACACACACACACATCCCTGTGGGCATACAAGTACATCGCTGCGTATGTCACTGCACGTAGATACTATAAGCGAAGGTGGTGGTGCACCAGGGGGACCCTTAAACCCTGTCTGCTGCTCCCCAGTCAGTGATCGAAGAGGACAACCTGCTGAAAGGGGATAATGGGGAGGCTGGGTAGAGAAGGGGCGAGTTGGGGGCTATAGTTTCAGTTTGGGGTGGGAGGAAAGATGAATTTTGGGACAAAAGAGAGGGAAAGGAGGCAGTAGGAGCTGTGGAACGCACCTCAGCTGATGGTCCCCCACGGGTCCGTGGTGCTTTCTGAGCCCTTGGCTGGTGCTTGGGGAAGAGATATTTATTGGCCATTTAAAAAACCTTAGGAAGTCACATTACAAATATCACAGTTGCTGAGTCAAGCACTTGAAGGTTGGGAAATGTGCCTTTTAAGATGCTCTGTTCTTGAAAATGCAGTGCTCTTTTTAAAAAAATTATTTAGCGGGGGCATTTTTATTTCCCTGTGTGACAGCTAGCAGATTCTTCCCTGCTTTACCAGCAGCAAACCTATGCTTCAGAGCTGTGATTTCACCTCCCCAAAAGGATGAGGTGTATCATTAGAGCTGGGGAATGGCCCAGAGGGTGGAGCAGTGAATTGGAGCATGCCCTTTTGCAGCTGGAGGACAGTGCGAGCTCAGACAGGACTATCTCATCTCTTTCCCCTTATTTAAATGGGTTTCTAAGCTTAGCAGATGTAGCCAGCAGTGTCCTCGTGCCATGTTGTGACACTGCCTGTGCCACGGGGCTGGGCGCAGCGGTGCAGCCACTGCCTGGGGTGCTCAGCAGGTGCCTCCGGGGATGGATGCGTTTGGGTGGGTGGATGGGGGTAATGCTGCTCTCACAATGCCCCATGGCTGTGCAAACTCTTCCCTTTTTGATTTTTCTTCCTTTCTTTGTTCTGCATTGAATACTTGTGTCTTAAAGCCTGTGCCCACCTGTTGGCTGCTCCCAGCCTGGGATAGCAGCTCTCCTTACCACCATGCCAGGAGCACAGGGAGCCGTCCCTGCACACCCAGCATCTCAGGAGCTCCTGATTCCCCCCAGTGACCTTTCTGGTGTGTCTGGGAATAATTTCTCTTCTGATTCTCTGATTACGAAGCATTTCCTGGAACACAGAGTCTGATGGGGTCTCTCACCTTGGTGCAAATGCAAAGTGCTGCAGGCTGTTTTCTGGTGACCTCAGAGATGCTGTCACAAAGAGGGAACCAAATAGTGTCAGGGCAGAGCAAGATGCAGTGGGAAGGCCTATTTCAAAGCAGGTTAAATACCCAGACGAGGTATTTAGCCTGACTCTTGGAACTAGCAAACCATGTGACTGTAGCAGCTCTCAGTGCACCTCTGCCCNTTTAGCCTGACTCTTGGAACTAGCTTAGCTTCATGTCAGAGAAAAAGAGCAAACCACGGGACTGTAGCAGCTTTCAGTGCACCTCTGCCAAGGCTTAAATCTTCCTCCGGTGTCTCTCTGAAGCTTCCTCTCCCACATTTGCACGTGTGCTCTTTTCCTCTCACTCTTTCTAATCCTCACTCCCTTGGCAGCTGAAGTGGAAGCAGAAAGTGCTGCCTCAGTTCCTGGCACCACATTGAGCATCCTCACCCTGCTAGGGGAGGCTTCAGCTCAAGGTTTCTTTATGCAGAGAGGCACAGTGGTAGCTCTCCTTGGGGGACAGAGGCAGCTCTGGGCCTGGTGGGATAAGAAATAAGGAGGAAGCTGGCAGAATAGCTAAAACATGAAGGTTGTGGGAACCTGGGAGATGACCTGGTCATTTTAGGCAGGGTCACTGTCCTTGAGAGAAGTCTCCAGGCATCTGGAGACACATTCTGGATTTCACATCCTTTCACAGGTTGTTTTCCCCATGTTTTGTGGTCTTTCTGATAAAGTCATCCCATGCTAACCCCTAGGAGTCTGCAACAGAGGCTCCTGCTGATGGATCAGGAGAGAAGCCACCATCCTGTGGTCCCTGCACACCCAAATTATAGGGGCTTTCTGTGTTATTCCTGGTCAGGGTAAGGACCCAGAGCAAGTTATGAGACATGGCTCAGACCCCTCTCCTGCTCAGAGAACCCTGTGTTTAAATACAGCTGCTCCTCACACTGCCCCAGGCAAGGGTTTGCTTCGTTTTAGTGGGATCTGCTGAGTGTTGTGTTGTCCCAAAGGGCCCTTGGAGAAGACCTTTCCAGGGCCAGCACAGGCAGCTGCTCTGGGAAGGGCGAGCAGCCGCACTGCCAGGCCCAGCAGGATAAATAGAGTGTGTAAAACCCAAATTAGCTCTGTTGTCATGTGTCACATCAGGGTCACGGCTCTCGCCTCAGGTCTCCTCGATTTATACCTGAAGACTTTAACTTGATGGCCAGGTACTTCCCCAGACTTCTTGTGCAGCAAACACTGCAGGTCCCCCAGCCTCTGAATGGGTGAGATTAGAGACATTTCTGAGCAAGAAGGGTTTCTTTTTCAAAGATCCATTGAAATACATGCTGATTCCTTTCCTTGCATGCAGTAGACATCTGAGAGTGCTCCAGAGAGGGCAAAGGAGCACAGGCCAACAAGTGAGATTGCAGCTGGGGAAGAGCAGGCATTGCAACCTCCCGCTCCTCAACTTCCCTCTTTTTTCTTCCTTCTTTTTCTTTTTCCACCTTCTTCTTTTCCTTTCTTCCCTTTCTCCCCCTCTTCTTCTTCCCCCTCCCTCCCTCTCTCCCCATCCCCTGGTATCAAGGCAACATCTCCAAGCCAAGTACTTTTAATTTCGCCCGTGGCCCTTGCTGACACGGTGGATATGCACAGCAAGTTAAATTCCCGCCTGATCAATAAAGCAGAAGCAGTGTGTCCGACTGGTCGATATTTTTTTATCTGTCTTCAGCCCAGTCCTGCTGATGACAGCCCCCTGTGCTTCAGCAAAGGCACTCAAGGGCATCGGGATTTGGGAACACAGCTCTTTTTTTATTTAAATTCAAAAAAACCCCAGATGCCTACAAAAAAAAAAAAAAAAAGTTCACAGAGTTTGGCCTTTGCTTAATAACATTTTATGATTTATCTTAATTTTTAATTGAAAAAAATTTGCGAATTAATTGATTTCTGGGACTTGCCAATTAACATTGTAATTGGGTGCATGATAAATTTCGAGGGAGCATCATTTTTCTCCCTCTCCTCCTTGTCACTGAGAAGGGGAATCGCGAGGGCAGCTGCTTCCTACCCGTACAGCCCCCGCTCCTTCTCGAGGTGCCACTGCCCTCCTCCCCCCTTGCCACTGTATCTTAAAGAAGGAACAAGAAAGCTAATAAAGTCGTGTTATTAGAGTCTTGCCAGAGGTGACCCCTCAAGGCATAAATCCAGGCTGGGGATATGGTGGGGACAGGTAATTCTAAGTGCCTGATGGTGCTTTGCAAGGTGGGACTGGGTACGTGCCCTGCAGCACCATCTCCC